>CM031237.1:348409503-348665895 GCA_018340775.1 Taxus wallichiana var. yunnanensis
TGGAGGTTGATTAATGTTAGTGGTTAGAAGAATTAAATCCTAAGCTAATCCTAAGTTCTACCTTACATCCTAAACTACTATCCTAAGTGGATTTTTAAATTCTAAAATGATTAACATAGACCTAAGTTACGTTAACCTAAAAACTAGGCTATGACCTAGGTCCAAACACTAATATGAATCCTAAACTAATCCTAACCTAGAAGGGGATGCGCAGACCCTTGGGGGAAGAGGATAAGGATGAAAGGGAATTAATGGTAGTTAATGGGAGTCCTTATGTGGACAGCGCCAGTTTGGCGGGAACAGGGTAAGTGGTGGAGGTAGCTAGTTGGTCATGCACTAAATTTGGTTTTACATGCAAAATTTGAACTTGGGAGTTCGCCAACCCAAGTTGGCGGTGGCGTGAGGAAAATGGGAAAAGGCAGAGCCTTTAATGCATTAAATTTTTTTGGTCCTTGCGACCAACTCGCACTTGGAAGGTGTAGGAGGAAATGTTGATTGTTTATTGTGTCGATTTGGATTTTGAGAAGTTGCTCTACATTTGGTTTTTCTTGTTTGGTTGATCAGAACTAGTTTCATTGGGTTTATTCTTGTTTCTTTGGAAAATTGGAGGTCATTCTTTGAGCACTGTAAGAGGAAGGGTGATTTTGGGAAGCTCGTCTTGTCACCATGGAAGGAAATACCTTCGATAGGCGATTTTCTTCGAGTTTTGAGGAAGAATTTACGAGGCATGTTAAGCCCTTCACTTTTAAAATACTTGCTTTGTTTAAACGTCTCATTAAAACAACCCTACTCTTGGGTTTTGGGTTTATGTGATTGTTGTCTTGTTGATACGATTTGGGTTTAGTCGATTCTTCTTTGTCATTTTTGGAAATGATAGGTAAAATCCATTCAGTTGTTGTGTTTAAAAGTTTGTCTTTGCATTTTCTTTGAATGGAATACCTCCATCTTTGTCTTTGGTTTTGGTTGTGATAATGAGGAACTCGTCATGTGTGATATGGAACTGTGCATGTTGTATGAGTTTGTTATCATTATTGGATCAATCGTTCTTTTGTTAAGGAACTGGAATGATAGAAACAGTAGTTGTTGATGTTGTTTCTATACTGAAATCTTTAAAAAGGAAATAAGATCCTTTTTCCTTCTGCTGTTTTGGATTTTGATGGAAATAACATCTAGGTTTTATTGAGCTTATGAACTCGATTTATAGGGAGTAACGGTAATATTTTATTGATGTCCCTTTTTCTTGCTTAAAGAAATAGACGAATACGATTTGGGTATTTGTGGGAGTTGGAAAAGAGATAGTTTTTCTTCTGAACTTATAATGAATTATATTGTTTTCTTGCTGAGAAGGTAGGATGATTAGTTGTGTTTATTGATGTTGTTTGGTCTATTGTTCGGATGACACGATAAAAAAACTTGGCTTTGCATTTCGAGCAATGAATGAATATTTATGAAGCTGTACTTCTTCTTTCCTTGGAGGAAAGTTGATTTGTTATGTCTTATTTGAGGTGGTTTGATCTCTAGTTTAGACCTGATAGTCGTGAAAACGAGCTTGACTTGTATTTACGTGCACGATAAATGAATTATATTGTTTTCTTGCTGAGATGGGAAGTTGATTTTATAGTGTTCTATGGATGCGGTTGGTCTTCTACTCAGTCTGTCGTTGTGGAAACGCACTTTACTTTGGATTGTTGTGCAAAGGAAGAAATGCTTGGGAAATTGTCTTGCTGTTGCCTTGTTTTGACTGTACTTTGTTGTACATATGATATCCTATGCGGGTTTTTAATAATAAGTGTATTATTGTATGAAAATTGCATTTTGGGTTCTGTACATCATTGTGAATAGAAAAATGGATTCGGATAGAAACATTTATTGGTAAGGAATTCTTCTTCATTCTGTTGTTTTGATTTGGTAAAATCAGTAGTTGGATGGTTTATTGAACTTGTAAGTTCAGTCTGTATAGAGGACAGTGGCATTTAAATTGTTTCCTGAGTGTTGTGTTTTTCTGTACAATTAGAATATTTAAATGTTTCTTGCGGTCTTCGATTTTGCACAGTCATTTAAAAGAAATGAAACCGACCTGAACAATTCTTGTTGAGTTCGAAGAAAATGGTGGTTTTCCTATTGAAAGGTGAAAGGGATGAATTCTTCTCTTCTTGCTATTGAATTCTGGGCATAGTATTAGAGCCTTACTGTGCTTTAAGATTTAGTCTTGTTGTAGGTAACAGCAATGTGTAAATTGTATTTTGAACTGTATGCAATTTTGGATATAGAAGGTCATGTGATTAATTGATTGCATGATTGTATAACTGTTTATCTGGTTAAAAATACAGTGAAGGAAGTATGGGCTCTTCTAGTACAGCAAATACATAATATGCATCCTTATACTATTGATTTATGAAAAATACGATGTTGTACTAACCTGTTTTTGGGTATTCATATGAGCCTGATTTAAATGAAGTATTGATAAGGACGATAAATTCTTCCTTGTTTTCATTTAAAGCTTATTATGAATGAAATTATTCTTGCTGTTGGAAAGTGAATTCCGAATGGATTTTGTAAGTTTCACTCTGAACTGTTATCTTGATTTGTGTCTCGTTTGGATTCCATTTTTAGAACAGTCATGAGGAAAGAGATAGGAATGTGGATGAATAACTTGGAAAATGATCTTTTCTTCTTTCATTCAGTTGGAAATCTGTAATCGTTATTAACGAATCTTGTAGTGCTTAGATATGAGCAACTATATGCATTGTTGTTTGCTTTCTCGTCTGTGCGTGATTGCTTGGAATCTAATATGATGCATGAACTGAAAGGAAATTAATTGGTTTATGTTTGATTAGCTTTACCCTTTGCATTTATTATTAATGAAAGGAGTGAAAAGGATAACAATATGTTATATCAGCAGTATGCTACTTTTATTCCTAAACTTTACAAATATTGTAATTTTGAACTTGTAATGGTTATGTGGAAAATAGGACAGCAGTTCTTTGGCTGATTAGGATGGTATTTAGATGGTTCGGCTTGTCATCTTGTTCATTCTTTTGATGCCTACTTCTTGATTGATGTTCATCTTGTCGTTACATAAAAGCGGGGTTCTTTTATTGAGACGAGTTAATTTAAGCACCTCGTTTTATTGACAAGTGCTTAATATGCCGATTCATTAGTGAACCCGTGCAAGTAATTTTGCATATGGAATTTGATTAGAATGAAGACATGGTTGTTTTCTGATGCTTCTTTGATTGTCTGAAGATGAATTGTATTTGTTTACTATTATTCCTCTTCGAGGAATTGTGAAAAGAAGAAAGTATATTCTTCTATCTATGAGTTGTAATGATGTTTTATGTAAACAAAGTCCAGTCAGTTGGATTGGCAAATGTATGGATTATGAAATGGATTGATGAATACAAATACAAGTGTGATATTTTAATAACTATATCAGTTTGATATTGTTGATTAAATTGGAAATATAATGTTATTCCTTGATTTGGATTTATTTAATTATCCTTGGATGGATGTTAAAAGGAATTGATATTTGTTCTTACCTAAATGCAACTTTTAAGTTGAAATGTGCAATTAGTTCATACTTGGGTAAAGATGAATTTTTAATTGACATTAAAAAGGATTAGGAAGAATATGATTCCATAACTGATAGGTATTCAGGATTAGCTTGGAAGCTAAGGAATATCAATTAACTTAGGAGTAATCGAACTTCGCTTTCGAACTCCATTAATGACCTCGTATGTTAAATTCAGAATAAAGGATATGGGATAAGTATATCCATAACTAATAGACCTTAAGCGTGTAAGGTTAAGGAGAATAAATATATAAATTTATCGGGAATTAGACCTCGTTTAAATGACGTCTAATAAGTTGGAATTCTGAATTTAGTTACAGATTGTAAAAATCTGGTTAAGTTTAATAGGTTAAACTTATCACATCCATTGGTAACGGGCTGCTTAATCCAAAGATTAAGAAGAAAACCAAGTAGAGAAATGCAGCCCTTCGGTACGAAAGAGAAGATGCATAGCAAGCTAAAGGGCAGATTTAGTCTCTCTTAGCTACGTACAACTATAATGGGAACGAGGATAGAGGATCAGCATGGTTGTTGAAAGTTGATCTTAAATATTAAGATCACATCCAAATCACTTGAGCAGGATGTGTACTCTCGATGTTAGGATTAGTAGGACATTGACACATGCCTACGGCCAAGCAGGTGTCTTCATGAAGACGGGGTCTTCATGACGACACAATGTTATAGCTGACATATTACAATGCCCTCCCGAATTAAATCATCAAGAATACATAGGCTGAATGTGAAGTTCTTGGTTGGGGATGGGAGTATGATCACGTATACGGAGTGACTCCGGAGGACTAAAGATAACTAGACACACGGAGTCGTGGGGAACGACACCGTATGTCTGCGTATCTTTAGTTACCTAGGAGTGCCTTCCTATATTCGTTCATATTGCTAGTTGGAAATTGGAAGTTTAAATCTGACCTTAAATGAGAGGATCGGTAGGAACCAGGAAAGACCATTCTAGATAACTTGAGTTGAAGTGAAGTGAAGGACGTATTCCATTGATGTGTATCACATCCAGAATATGATCATGCAAAGCATGTGAAAATCTTTGCCAAAGTATCGCAAGTGCTGGTTACGTTTTCCTAATCACTTAATTAAAGATGCGGGATGTCGAGATGAATATCGGTAATGAGATATTGAGATAGGCTTCTTAAATGGATCACTTCGATAACCGGAAGCTTGATTAAGAGCTGGTATATATAATATACTATGCATGAACGAACATGAAGGATCGGTTGTTGCTTGAGTCATGAAATGAAGGATCGTTGAAACTTGAGCCATGAAAATGGAAGATCGGCAGTTGTTCGAGTCATTTATAGCAGCATATAGAATCTGTTATAAGATTGAATGGCATTGAATGTATGTTCCATATTGTAAATGTGCGAATAGGAACATTAGTTTTAAAAGGAAATTGTGAGTTCCAAACTGTGTTGTTTGGGCTGAGAACAACGTGTGCGTTTGAATTTTATAATTCATAACAGTAGAACGTTATTTAAAAAAAAAATTATTAGTATCCTCAAGATGATTCCTTTCGCACCATCAAGCCTTCACTACCACAACCAAGTTGAGTAGGTGTCCCCGCATCATTTGAGCTTGACTCTCTACAAGTTTTTGTGGCTCGTTATCTAGCAAATCATTTCCCACCACTATCGAGCCATTTTCATTTGTGTCTTGGTTGATTTTTCGTAGCTTGTTGCATTGTGTTCCATCTCATAGGGAAGTTAGGACATCTCATTATTAGAATCTTCAATATAATATGAGAAATACATGAATAATATAATATACAAATAAATTCATCCAGGATATACATGAAGGTGTTACATTTTATAATGTTTGATCTCCTACAAAGGTGGAGTCAAACTTCATCTTCAATCCCTCATATCACTCTCCATGAATCTCTCAAACTTATCTCCTAATATCTCTCAAACAAAAATAGCTACATGAGTTGTTTATTCAACAACTTCACTCACACACAACTATTAACTATATTATTAATATGAGTTGTATTAACTCATTATTAATAATATTACAATTTATTAATAATGTCACAATATATTTGTAACACTCATCACCACACCTTTCATCCTTAGTCAAGCTCTACAGCCTCATTGCAACCTTCCACGAGCTCCTATGTGACCTCAAATTTCATTCATGGGCCCGCTTATGCTTATTCTCGTTGTGTTCATTGACCTAAGCCTATGTATCAAGATAGACTTGAGCTCTCACATGATATGCCCAACGAGATTCTTCATCTTGCAGATTTTTTTCTTTGGTTCAATGAGCCTTTTACTCGTTATGGAACCGTCCCCAATCTCGAGCTCACTCAGCTGGGCTCACTCATTAACGCATACAGCCTGTGATTTCAAGGCTCATTTGTTCACTTGTGAGCTCATTAGTGCAGCTTGGTCTATCTTGTCCATATGTCGGCCCAACTATGGCTTGTCTTGCTTAATCTCAACCTCTAGCTTAGGCTCGAGCCTCTTCATCCACCATTTGCATCACATAGAGCCAATGTTGGCTTTCCGCAACTCACCCCCTTTTGTGCTAGCTTGGCTCACCGAGTATCTCGACAAGCTACTCGGCAAGTCACTATACATTGTGTGTTCAAAGAAGCTGCGAGTTCATCTCACCGAGTAGCTCGATGAGCTACTCAGTGAGTCATTTTGACTCTTGAACTCTTAAGCCCCCATTTGGAAAAATTTTTTCATTTTTGGAGTCTTCTAGGGATTTTTATGAATTTCTAGAGCTAATGGACCAAGATGTGTTGAGGTAACACCCGAGGCTCAATCTATTTATTTTTTCCATTTTCCTTTGTTTACGGTCGGGGGGCCCGTAAGGCCCATATTTCTCTCTTTAAGGAAACTTTGAGTCTTTTAAAGACTAAGAAGAGGAAAATTTCCTCTAGTGATCTCAACACTCCCAAAGTCACTAAAATTTCTCTTAAAACCTTGGAGACCATCTCATAACTCAATTTCAATGTTAGGGCCTCTTGTTGAATGCTTGTTAAATCTTATTGTCCAATTTTTCCCGAGGACAAAATTAGATAAGCTACATCTAAGGGTTATGAAATTATTTAACAACTTAAAAATATGTCCACTAAGATCTCTCTTGATGACCTATTTCATAATGCACCTTATTTTTGTAATACGTTAGAAGCCACCCTTCATGTCATCCATGTAGAAAGTGACCATTTAGCGGTAGAATTTGTACATATCATATAATCTCTTTGGAACCTCCCACATTACATATCCTTTACCGATGAAGATATCTCACCTTTCTCTAGAAACAATCCAAGTGTAGCTTTTCTTATCACATTCATCATTAGAACCACTTCTATCAAACTTGTTCTTATTGATAATGGCTCATTTATTGATCTATGTGTTTATTTCCTCCCAAAGTAATTAGGTATTAGTAATAGTCTTATTACTAAAAAAATTATCATCATTGGGGATATAACTCTTATATTTGCACATGTATAGGGGCTGTTATCCCAAATTTACCCCCTAGGTTAATTTGGATAAATCATCATAAATGGACTTAGTCATTCATAATTCTAGGATGTGTGGATGACCATCAAATTTCAACCCCATCGGAGAAGGGAAAGGCAGCCCATGTTTTTTTTCTGGCCGATTTGGTCTTTACTCGCGGTGAGTTGGCAAGCCGTGATAAATGTTTGAAGTTTTTAGTCATGCACATTATGAAATTAGAAAAAAACTCATCATGTTGGTCATCTTGGTTGGTCGAGATAGGTTGGTTGTTTGGTTAGTCGAGATAGGTTGGCCAGCTTGGTTGGTTGGACAAAGTGGTCGGCTTAGTTGGTGGACATGTTGGTCGACAAGTTGGTCACTTAGTTGGTCGAACAAGTTGGTCGGATGGGTAGGTCGGTTGGGTCGGTCAGCTGGGTTTGTCAACTAGGTTGGACAAATGGGTCGGATGGTTGAAGCATTGTACGAGCCACGTTGGGCAACCATCTGGTTGTCGGGTAGGTTTTCGGATCGCCAGGTTGGTCATCCTAGTAGTCGTACGGACACTAGATTAGATGGGATCACCAAGTTGGTTAGGTTACCAAGGTTGGATGGTATGACAAGGTTGGTTGGGTCGAAATGAATGACCATCAAGTTGTTTGGGTAGCTCATCAGATGGACAGAGATAGATAGTTGTCAATCCCCCTCGGGTTGGATGACCCACGATGTAGAGATGGCGACCAAGGTTGGTCGGTGACCATAATAGTGTACATACCAAATAGTTGGATGGTGTCCAACCCCCTAGGGTTGGATGGTGAATTCAGGAAATGCATGGTTGGTAGGTCACATGGGTGGCTCACGAGTCCCGAGGCAAGGCGAAGGTAGGTGGGCGAAAGACATCTCAACAACTAGATTTAATGTGGTATGGCACCCATGTCTTCATCTGACAAAAGTACCCTCAAGAAGTGAATTTTTATGGGTGCCCATACCTCTTTAATGAGGTTGGTGAGAAATTGCTTATATATTGTAAAATCCACCTCATTTTTAAAGGAGACATTTTGGGGAGTGGGAAACTCTTATAAATTTTCCCTCAACTCCATTTGAGCTACAAGCCTTCTCTTGGGCCTAGAAATGTAATTATGCCTTTGTACATCAAATGTAACGGTCATCATACTTTAAAGAAATTTTTTGTGGTTTTTCTTCAACCCTAGCTCATTTTTATTGTATACTCTTGCCTCTCCAATATTATTTTGGATTTTGTGCATGTTCTTTCACTTACAGGTTTATGATGTTGTGTTCCATAGATTTTTGATGGAGGATTAGGATCTGGGCCTATGTCACATTTTCTAACCTCCTCGCCCCCTTTTCCCTCTTCTTCCTCCCTCAGTAGAGTATCTCACCCCTTTTCTAGTGCTATCACCCCCTTTTTAGTGTAGGATTTCCCTTTTCATGCACTTTCTCTCTCCTGTCTCCTTGGCATTATTAGGATAGGTGTAGTTAGGCGTATTTTCTACATTAGGATTAGTTTAACATTAGGATTGGGTAAAGGAATTTGCCTTCTACGTAGGTTCATCTTAGGTTTGCAAGTCCCACAACTTGAGAGATGGACCCATGTTATGAAAATTACACCGAATGCCCCATTCACCATTAGGCCATTCGAGGGGTGTTGTAATTTTGCATTAACAATTTTGGCATGCCCGAGTGGGACAAGCAGATGAAAGCTCTACATTTCACAGGTGTTCCACTATATATATTTATCAAAATACCTTTGCACATGTGAGTTCAACACCTAAGAAGATTTCATTTCGGTGAGTTGATGTGTTCTTGTCAGAATTTTAGCCTTTAGAGGTACATGCTCAAACACATCTGGTGACTCCATCTGGTCAACAACCCTTCTCTAAGTTGTAAACCTTCCTCCATTCCATCCATTTCCATTTTCTTTTCATCCCTCTCACTTTCTTCCATCCATGAAGTTGTGCAATCATGACTTCATTCCCCTCATGGAATTCTATATTGCAGCAACAACAATGTCATTTAGACATCCCTCCACATTTGCAACACATATTCTCAGGGTACTATCAACCACCTCCAAATCCATACTACAATGAAGATCAACAGTATACACACTCCTATGAGAAAGATGTGGATCAGTTTGGTTATATGCCAAACTATGCGGTTGTTAAAGAGAAGGGGTTAAGGGATTATGGAGGATACTATCCTATGCCTGAAGAGATTGAGTTGTAGAACAAATTCCAAGAATTGGAGGAAAATGGCACATCAAATGGTTGTGACTTAGTTACAAGCATGTAATATTAGTTTTAGGACCCCTTGTCCATGGGTGGGCCCTATTCCAAGCTATTACATCCCATAGAGAGAAGCTCAAATTTATTGTTGAGATGTTTCCAAGGCTCACGAAGTGGATCCAGGAGATAGGAGATTCCGTGGACAATGTCAGTCAATCCTGTCAATGGGAGACCCCAACATTATCATCCTATAACTCTTCCCCCACTCCTCAAGTTGCACCATCTCAGCGGGAGCCACAATTCCCAAGTTTTCATGCTTGCTTTGCCACCATTATGGAACCCATTTCTCCATCTCCTAGTCTTCCATCCCATCTCAGCAGCTCTGCCTTTTTCTTTCCAATTCCAAGTCCCCTCCACAAGAGACAAAAGCAATACCTTCCCCTCCACCACAAATAAAGAAACAACTAGTGGATACCCCACCCACCACTCCTCCCACTTTCCCAGTCCATGTCGGGAAGAGACTCAAAAATCTAGTCAAGGGGAGTAGCAAGAAGAAGAGCCAAGAAAATAAGAAATGATTAGAAGCTTTTGGTGAGCTTGGCTCTTAGATTTGGGATTGATAAAATCCCCTTGATGGAGAAACCCATAGAGGAGGTTGAGGTCAAGCCCATGGTGGAAATTTAGCCCCTGTTATCAAAATTCAGGTAATTTTGATAACATGCATCAAATTAGTCAAAAAGCAATTATATTGATTCAAGGCAAAAAATCATGTTTTGGGGCCCCTCGGATTCTTTCTAACTCTCACATCCAAGAAGAAAACCCAACAAGTTTTAAAAATGGAAAAAATGCAAAAACAAGCTTGGGCAAGAAAATCATTAAAAATGGCTAAGTCCTGGTTCCTACCAAGCCGGGACATGAGGGAAAAATGAAGAAAATCAGGTAAAGGCCTATTCAAAGTTTGCGGAAGCAAAAGTTGGGACGTCCGGGACGCGTGGGACGTGAAAAAATTTGAATCGGCCGAAAAGTGGAAAAAATCGACTAAGTGTTGTCCCCACTTGGTTGGGACAGTTGGGACAAAGGTACGCGAAAGACGCGGATCGGCCGGTTTGGCGCAAGTCAGTCCATTTCGGGCGGTTCGGAGAATTTCATCAGGATAGTTGGGCCAAAAAAAAGTGCGGAAGAAGCGATTTGGCTGAAACAAGGATTTTCATGCGGGACATTGGGCGAAATGCACGCGGAGAACGTGAAAAGCGAAAGAGTTTGCCAAGCGAATGGAATCTCGCCACATGTCTTCGCCGCAAACAGAACAAGGAAGCTGAATCGGCCGAAGCAAGAGATTTTCATCAGGACAGTGGGAAAAAGGTAGCGTGGGATGAGGATACGAAAAGCGGCGGAAGGCAAAGGAGAAAAGTCAACGTTTGACCCGTGAAACTTCAAACGACCATAACTTTTGACTCGAGCTCGATTTTCATAAAATTGGACTTTACGGAGCGAAACGACATCCTCTACGCCACAAAAACTAGATTTCTTATTTTTAATGAGGGTAGATATATTTAATTAAGAGAAACATATTCGGCTCCAAAGTCGGTTAATGCTCATTCCGTCAAATGACGAAAAACGCCTCGGACCCAAAATAGTGCCACACTCGAAGGCCATAACTTTTTCATTTTCAACGAAATCACACAAAATTGGTACCATTGGAATCGTGGCTCGATCCCGATGCACAAAATCAATAAATTCCATGGATTTGGTGAGATATTGATTGATATTTTTAGGAAAACGTGGTCGAGTTCATAACGGTGTTTCATTTGGTGGTTGGGAGTGTAATAAAGAGGTATGGTCATCATTCTTTCTCTCTGCGGCATGGGACAGATGGGGATCCTTTTGAAAGTAATATATAATAATTTTAATCCATTTAATGCCTCTTACAAGTGGTTGAAGGACAGATTTCGGGATTTTCATTTTTCCCTTCTCTCTCTCTTCTTATTTTTCTATAAATTGGAGTGTTGGGCTCATTATTGTAAGGGGTAGTTTTGATAGCAAAGCTCTGTCAAAATCATTGCTTTGTGAAGCCAATGTGTTGTAGGCCCTTGTAGTGGACTCCTTGCATGGTGATAGAGGCCCTTATCTTGTCATAGATGAAGCTGTGCATATCATGAAGCAATAAATATAAGTTTGTGGATATATCTTCCCCTCGTTGTGTTTTCTTACATTCTTTTTTACCCCTTCAATCTTGATTACAAGAATATTGTGTCTATTATTATGTTCTTGCAAGGATCCATTATCATTGTGTATGTTCGAGGTATATTTTGTGAATGCATTTTGCTAGATTGTGGAGAACTGTCATCACCCCTTCTAGTGTGCACTTTGCTTCTGCATCTCACGCATTTGAAAACTACTCTCACACCCTCCTTTTCTGGTGTATCACCGCTTTAGTGTAGGATTTCATTTTATGCATTCTCTCTCCCTGGTCCCTTGGAAATTTAGATTAGAATAGTTAGTTTCCCCTGCATTAGAGTAGATTGTGGCAGGTAGTTTAGGAGCAAGAACCAGCTTTCTCTAGAGGTCTATCTCAAGTAGCAAGTCCCACAACTTGGAGATAGTACCCATGTTATCCAATCACACCGTAAGTTCAAGTATATGCACTTGTATAAACATAAGGGTGTTGTGATTCGGTGATAACAACACTCTAGAGGAAATCGAAAGAGAGGAGCTTTGCAACATAAGTAGAGTGAGAGCTAGAAGAAGATGATCACTAATCATTATGTTTTGAGTGCACACCAATTATCACACAAGTGATGGAAGAAGCAACTACTCCAAATCCAAAAGAAGAGGAGTGCATTCTAGATGTGGAGGAGAGTCACTTAGTTTCTGCGAGGCTATGAGCACAAAGGCCATAGAAGAACCTTGAGTTCTTATCCTACTTCATTTTGAGGATGAAGAAAATTGAGCTTCCAAGCAAAATTTTCGAGGATGAGGTTAACCATGGTCAGTGAATTACAGAGCTGGAGGACACCATGGAGGAGGCCGAGCCAATGCAGTAGGACAATGAGGTGGCAGACTATCTATCTAATTTGGAGGACTACTTTGATGGAGAGGATCCTGTGGAGATTACCACCTTTGTTGCCTCATCAATCATTCTCCCACATCAAGGGCCCACTTCCATGGGTGAGATAATTCAATTATAACAGCCTGCATTTCATAATAGCCCTCTGGAACCAAGGTTGGAGGATCCAAATCTTCCATGTTCTTCACAGGAGGAGGAAGGAAATAGTGATGACACCATTTCCACACCGGTCATCAAGGCAAGAGGATCAATTGCTTACAGAAGTAATGCAAAGCAAAAATCAACATGCAAACAACCTCTTTTTTCAGGAAGGTCCACAAGAAGACTCCATTTTTAGAGTTGAATTTCAAGGTAAAGGGCACATCCATCATATTAGTTCATGCCCAATCAGGTACTTGGCTTCATTGAGAGCCAAGGGAGAATCCAAAACTAGTCATGTCCACTTCAGGGCATGAGGATGAATATCAAATCACCAAGGGTCACCATCAACACCTCTAAGAGTCTAATGCCAATCAGCTGAGGAGATATTTTTATTGATGTTAGTACTTTGGTGATTTGGGTGGAGGATCATCCTCTTGTCATTTTTTCACTCATAATAACAACCATGTTCAGTGCCAAATCATATACATGGCTACCTGTTTTGAGAAATGAAATCTACTTCTCCCTTCCGGTTGTAGGGATTTGTTTGAGTTTCCTTTACTTCCGGTTAGCATAGAGTAGGTAGGTTTAAATTCAATAGAAGAAGTGATTTCACACACTTTTCATATCCCACTTGGGGTGTGTATGATTTTAATTTTTTACATATTGTGTGTTGTGGTGTGCGGTTTCTCATGCACAAGCCATTCATTGGAAGAAATAGTTCACATGGCAGAAATCAGATTTTGGGGTAGTTTTCAAAGTAAATCTTTCAACCCCAATAGATCAATTATGGGTCCAGAATCCTCCGTGACCTTTCCTTGGTTAAATTTTCAGTTTTGGGGACAATTTACAAATTTTATCCAAAATCCCAAAATCAGCTATAAGAGTAGGCCAAGGCAATTTCAGTTTAGATGCTAAGTTCATGTGGATCCGGGGACAATTTTTTCAAAAGGATTTTTTCGAGGTTAGGCTTGACTCCATGCCCAATGGATACTTCAAGGCAACTAGTCACATATCTAGCTAGTAGATGTCCCCGAGAGATGCCATTGTTATCCCAAATTTACCCCATGTTAATTTGGATAAATCATCATAAATGGACTCAGCCATTCATAATTCTAGGATGTGTGGATGATCATCAAGTTTAACCCCATTAGAAGGGAAAGGAGCTCGTGTTTTGGCCGACCGATTCTCGATGAATGTTTGAGTTATTTGTTGTACACATTGTGAAATTAGTTAAAAACTCATCACGTTGGTCAACTTGGTTGGTCGGATAGGTTGGTCAGCTTGGTTGGTTAGGTGACAGGTTGGTCAACTTGGTTGGTCAGATAGGTTGGTCAAAAAGGTTGGTCGGCTTGGTTGGTTGAATAGGTTGGTTGGCTTGGTTGGTCGAGATAGGTTGGTCGGCCTAGTTGGTCGAGATAGGTTGGTTGGCTTAGTTGGTTGGATAGGTTAGTGGGTTGGGTTGGTTGGGTTCGTCGAGTCGGGTTGGATGGATGGGTCGAGACGGGTGAAGCATCGTATAAGCTAGGTTGGTCGTAGGTTGGTGGATCACCGGGTTGGTCATCCCAGTGGTCGTAGATGGCATTAGATTGGACAATATCACCCGGGTTGGTCGGTCACCAAGGTTGGACGAGACAACAAGGTTGGTTGGGTCAGCAAATGAACAACCATCAGGTTGGTTGGGTATCTCATTGTGTAAACAGAAATAGATGGTTATCCAACCCCCTCGGGTTGGACAACCCACGATGTAGAGATGGCAACCGAGGTTGGTTGGTGACCACAGTAATGTATGGCCCACATAGTTGGACAACATCCAACCCCTAGGGTTGGAGGATTGAAGTTAGGAAATGCATGGTTGGACGGGTCACCGTGGTTGGATGGGTCACATGGTTTGGTGGCTCATGAGTCCCAGGTGAGGCACAGGTATGTGGGTGAAAGACAACTCAACAAATGGATTTAATGTGGTATGGCACCCATGTTTTCATCTAACAGAAGTACCCTCAAGAAGAGAATTTTAATGGGTGACCATACCTCTTTAATGAGGGTTGGTGAGACATTGCTTATATATTGTAAAATCCCCTCATTTTTAAAGGAGACATTCTGGGAGCTAGGGAAACTCTTGCAAATTTTCCCTCAACTCCATTTGAGTTATGAGCCTTCTCTTGGGCCTAGCAATGTAATTATGCCTTTGTGCATCAAATGTAATGGTTTGTGCATACTTTGAAGCAATAAAAATTGTGTTTTGTGGTGTTTCTTCAACCCTAGCTCATTTTTATTGTATTTTCTTGCCTCTCCATTATTATTGTTGTATTTTGTGCATGTTCTTTCACTTGCAAGTTTATGATGTTGTGTTCCATGGAGTTTTGATGGTGGATTAGGATCTGGGTCTATGTCACATTTGTCTAACCTCCTCAGCCCCTTTTTCCCTCTTCTTCCTCCCTCAACAAAGTATCTCACCCCTTTTTTGGTGCTATCACCCCCTTTTAGTGTAGGATTTCCCTTTTCATGCACTTTCTCTCTCCTGTCTCCTTGGCATTATTATGATAGGTGTAGTTAGGCGTCTTTTCTGCATTTGAGTAGTTATCATTAGTATTGGATAGAGGAAGTTGGCCTTCTCTAGAGGTCCATCTCAGGTTCAAAATTCCCACAACTTGAGATATGGACCCATGTTATGTAGATTACATTGAATGCCCCATTCACCATCAAGCCATTCAGGGGGTGCTATAAATTTTCATTAACAAAGACTATCTCATTACACATCAAGGTTGGCTCTAAAACTATCCTCATTGAATTTTACATTATAGATTCCTCATTTCAATTTATTCTCTTACTAGAGAGACCATGGATTCATGAAATTCAAGTAGTTCCATCTACTATTCATCAATGTGTTAAGTTTTTACATGATGGTTATGAACACACTATTTTTGTTGACCCTGAACCATTCAAGTTTTTTCGCATCAATCCTTCCTCCTGGGATGTCTATCCCTCCACCATATCCTATTCCATATAGTAGTATCAACACATATGACATTGGTCATTCTAGTACTCGCCTATCACTACACATACTCCAACTATTTCTATTCATACCACAACAATTATCTCCCTACCATACCAATCTTCTTCTACTATTACCTCCTCTTTGCCTATCATGGCACCTTTTGTTTCACCATCCACAAAAACAACTATCAACATCATTGACCATGCTATTCTAAATGATAATGTTGACACATGATTCCGAGGATTTTGATGATGAGGTGGATGTTATTGAACTCCTTGATGAAGCATTAGGAAAACATAATTTTACTCTTATCAATTTGGACGACTCTTACTTTGAATAAACCTTTGTGTTTAATAGTCAGGTGAATATAAATTTGAGGCCCCTCCTCTACTAATGCTAGGGTACTATACCATGGATCTATAAATAGTGTATAAATTATTCCATCTTCTCCTCCATGGGTTACCACTCCATTTCTTTCTTTTACACGGACATTATTTATCAACGTGTCCTTTTGGCAACACATCCTAGTTGATTTGCACTTGCTTAGACACAATTTGTACATGTGACATATTGGTTAGATTTGGCATGAAATTTAATGACATCTTACCACCTCTTCATTCACCATATCTTTATCATGGATATTTTCACATTATGGCGCTTATGGCCTGTGTGTCTTTCATTTGATAGTCTTCGTCACACGTACCCCTAGCGATTCTCTAATGACACTTGGAGAATATTGGATTGACTATATTGGTGGTACGATAAACACTCACCATAATTTTCTTACATTTCTTATGTATTTTGGTAGTATCTCTATTTCTAATGATTCTTCTCTTGTGTATGTTACTAACATCTCTCTTGTTGGCATGCTCGAGGCTATCCACCCATAGCATTTACGGATGAATAATATGTGATGAATGTATAAACACTATGCCACAATGGATCTTTATATGACCCTCCTCATTCTATAGCTTACTGTGTTTTAATGTTGCCCCAATAGGGTTTGATCATGACAACGATGACCTCCTTGATGGCAATCCATAGTTACATTCTCCACCACATACTTGGGGGAATCTTAGTTACACATCCCCCACCATCATATTAGTGTAGGTGCATCTCTTAGATTTGCATTCTCATCCACTCATAGACATGCCTATCACATGTTTTAGGATCAACCATTACCCGACGACACACTCTTGTGCTATGGTTCACACTTGACTATTAAGGGAATATCACACATGAACCTCACACATTACACATGGGTATTACACATTGTGTCATTTCTCACCACTTTCATACATCATACATAATACATTCTACATTTAGTTTGCATATATTACACTAGTTTTCATCATATATACATGTCTACTTCAATTGTTTATGCGCTTTCCACTTTCTTTTACACATTACACATTACACATTACACATTACATATACTCATCATATATACATTACCTATGTTACATCCACCTATCACACATATTTTACACTTTTAGCACATCACATATACTACATTCATCATATTGGTTTTCATCACATATACCTTCATACATGGATTGTTTTTCGCATGTTGCATTTCATCCTACCAATTTAATTGCATGGTCATCACATAGAGTACATATATATACACTTTATGTGCATTTTCCATCTTGCATTTATCATTCACTATATATACATGTCTTTCACACCTATAATACTAGAATTTCATACTACTCATCCTACATACTACATTATTTGGCTATTTACACACCTTGTATTGCATTCTATACATGCACATTCACACATTCGCATTCCTCACATGGTTGTCTATTATCATCACACATCTACACGCTCCACTCACCACCCTATGATGCACTTTTATTCCTCAGTCCATACTTGAACTTTGAGGGTTAAAAATCAAATGGACCCTTACCATATCCACACATTCTTCCTTATACATTCATTCATGTGACATACCTAGGTTAGTGACATATGCTCTAGGCTCAATTTCCACCTATTTCTTCCTCTTATAGTGGTATATGCTTTAGGCTACATCACAATGCTTTCTACTTGCATTATCCTCACTTATTCTATTTTACCAAATAGTTATATATGTCATAGGATAAATCATCATGTTTATGCTCATTATGTTGTGGTATACACTTAGACTATAGGGTTCACACACACATCATGCCTAGGTCGCAAGCACATACACATTCATTAGAACATGTTAGAAAATACACACACTACCACCATTTCCCAATGGTGCACTCTCATTTAAAATTCATTCTTGACTTCGAAGGGGCATACCAAATGAACCTCATTGCATATATTTTCCATCCACTCGAGGGGCACACATAGCTCCTACCATCAATTTTTTATTGTCATTCCATCCATTCACTCCACATTATTGCATTGTCTTGGGGAATTTATTCTTGCTTACTAGTGTTTTTACATGTTCAATTTACTACACATCTAGATCGATTTCTTATACGACATTATCATTATCATACACACATGCACGCTCACATATTTTTCTATTTGTGATCACAAATACAGTCTCTTGACGCAGCATGGATTCTCACCTTCTACCCTTCCTATATCTAATCCTTGGGGCATCCACATTCATTTCATACGTGTGTTATTATTTCATTTTGTATGTAGCACTTTACATTATTTGGTTATACATGCTTTTGACATATCGTTATCTTTATAATATGCTAATGGGTGTTTCATGTGTAGAACTTGTTTTACAGATTATATGTTACCAAGACTATCTACTTGTTTTTCTTCTATTGTTTGTACTTTTTTTCTCTTATATGCGGGCATTGCCCTATCTTTGGTGTGCACACTTGTTTTTTGTGTGTGACCACTATAGCCTTTAAGTGTCTTACAAAACCATGAGTAGTGTCCCATGTTTATGACCCACATTATGTGGTATATTTTGTCTCCTTGTGTGTTTACATTGCTTGGTTTTTATATACTTTTACATAGTTCACACACTATTTTCTACATGCATGCTTGTTTTTTCTAACACTTATTCATGGTTAACCATTTATTTATGCATGCCTTGGTTTCTACTAAGAACTTTCTAAAGTACTGAGTCATGTAGTTGGTCCTCTTTTTGAGGCCACATCCTCCTATCTCTGCGACACCGCATGTGCCACCAAAGAGGGGGAATTATTTGGGGTTTCACATACTATACAAAGTTATATAATGGTATAGTTTAGTGCACTTGTCCACCCTTGACATTATGGGTATATTTTAGTTCATTGTCCACCCTTGGAATTTTGGGTACATTTTAGTTTAGTTTTATTCCCTTAGCATTGTGGGTACAATTCAATTTAGTTTACATTCTTGGAATTGTGGGATTATACAACGAGTGGGTTTAGACCAATCTATGAACCCCATACACAACGGTTTTTACAGGACATGGTTATCCTTAGCATTATGGTAAGTAGTTAAAGGTTGAAGGATACATTAGAATTCCTCCCTACTACTTCAGCTAATGGCATCAAATCACCCAAAAACCTAAACAATACATAGATCTCTTAATACATGTTAAAATAAGTAGTTAAAGGTTGGAGAATAATGTAGATTTTCTCCTTATAATTCTTCGGCTGTGATGTCGGATCACCTAAAACCCCTTGGAGTACAGATATCCTTCAAACTATTTTCTCTCGACATGGATTAGGTACACATGTTCCATTTACCATTTTTCATTTGTGTATTTTTTACATTTACTTATATAAACATACATCTTTTACATTGCATTTTTACACACACATACATATTTATTTGACTACTTGATTATTTTCTCCTTGCACATCTATATGTATGGGAAACAAGCAATCAAATGGGGAAACAACAATAATGAAAACAACAACACTTTGTGAAAATACACTATAACACACACATCACACTTTATGCAGGTACATTACACTATGTGGAAGCTACATACACACGTTCTCACCCTAGGTTCACTCTCATTACTTTTTACACTTTTTACATCATTAGTTTCCCCACGCTCCATTATTTTCTCATTCCACGCCTTGTCTAGTCTATGAAACGCTTTATACTTCATTCTATATGGAAATCAGGTATGCACGTCTATCTAATTTATGTTAATGAGTGTTCCAATCACAAACATAAAGTGGGGGAAAATTTTGTCAATAAATCATACACTTTGAGGTAATATTTAGTCTCGGTCTCATACTACTATTTAGAAGGTTCTTGAGTGAATAAAGTACTAATTAACCCATGTCCTTAGCTATTTTTATTTGATTTATGTCATCATTCCCGACCATCACTACACATCTTTCATGCCATTTCCATCTCCCCACATTATTATCCATAATACTAGGGCTCCCGGAGTCAAGATCTTGGGGTGCCCATGGGCACCCTAGTCCCACATGGGGAACCCCGATCTTTTCCCACTTTCCCACCAATTTTTACGCACTTTCGAATGTTGCAATATTTGATTTTTCTTTTGGTCGGACTCTTAAGGGTTAATTACAAAATTATATCAATAAAACCTTATAAATATAAAGTTATGAGACCATAACGAGGAACAAGCACTAGTCACTACTATCATCCACCTAGAGTTGCATCCATTTGGAGATCATTTGCATCCATTAGCTCCATCACAAGGGACAAGGTTGGTTCATCTGCATCACACACATCATAGGAGGGATTCTATTATTTCATCCACCATTTACTACATTTTTGCATCTAGTTATTGGCTCCTACTTCATAAAGTGTGATTGGCACAAGAGCACCTAGGGCACATGATTTGCACACACTACTAGAACTACATTTGGGTCTAAAATGTAGTGTATTGATTAGTTAGTAATCCCACTATTATGGTAGTGAAGGTCAATCGACTTATTCATTTTCATTTTTATTTTTTTAGGTTTCTCATTATCTCTTTAGTCTTTTGTAGGTATTTTATATGCATGCCTTGTCCTATGGTTTTTTTTCCACACTTATTTTTTGTATAAGGCCATGATGGCCTTGCGTGTCTTATGAAAATGTGAGTGGTGTCCCATGTTTATGACCCCCATTATGTGGTATACTTTTTCTTCTTGTGTATTTCCATTTCTTTCTTATACATTGTTTGTGTAGTTTACACATTGCTTTCTACATGCATGTTTGTTTGCACTAACACTTGTTATTGGTTAGCCACTTGTTTGTACATGTCTTGGTTTCTACCAAGGACCTGCCTAGGGTACATGTCATGCGGTTATCCTCTTTTGGGGCCACATCCTCCTTTTATTGACATTGCATGCACCCCCAAATAGGAGGGCATCATTTGGGGTTTATATACTACAAAAAGATCCATACCTAGTATAATCCATTTAGTCTTTTACCCTTAGCATTGTGGGTATGTTAAGTTTAGTTGTCTGACCTTAGCATTATGGGTACAGTTTGGTGTGGTTTACACTCTTTGCATTGTGGGATTATACAACGAGTGGGTTCAAACTATTCTATGGACCCCATACACAATGGCTTTTACAGGACATGGTGACCTTAGCATTTTGGGGATCGGTTAGAGGATTAGAGGTTACAGTGGGTGTGCCTCCCTACACTACTTCATCTAGTGGCATTGGATCACCAAAAAAATCTAAGAAGTACAAACATCTCTTCATACATGTTCAGGGAATAAATTAAAGGTTGGATAATAACACATATTTTTCACTATACTTCTTCATTCTATGGCATCAAATCACCCAGAAAACCCCGATAGTACAAGATATCCTTCTACACTCTCTTTCTCGACATGGATTAGGTGCACATGTTCCATTTACATTTCTCATTTGTGTATTTTACATTTACATGATTTTACATATATACACATACGTCATATTTTACATTGCATTTTTTACACATATACATACATATTTGACTACTTGACTGTTTTCTCCTTGCATGTACGGTATTATGGGAAACAACATTCAAATGGGGGAAATAAAAACACTTTGTGGTAATATAGCACACACATCACATTTTATGTATGTAGAATACACTATGTGGTAGCCACAAACACATTTTCTACCCTAGGTTCACTCTCATCACCTTTTACACTTTTTACATCATTAGTTTCCATGCTCCACTATTTTCTCATTACACGCTTTGTCTAGTCCTTTAGAACATTTGATAAATCACTCTACATAGACATCGGTATGCACTTCTATGTATTTTATATTACCAATTGTTCTGATCACCAACATAATGTGGGACAAATGTAGTAAATAAATCACACACTTTGGGGTAATATTTAGTCTCAGTCTCATACTACTATTCAGATGGTTTTTGAGTGAAGAAAGTACTAATTAACCCCTATATTTTGCCATCTTTATTTACTTTCTTTCATCATTCCCGACCTCTTGCACCTATTTTCCCATTTATTTTTTTGTTTCACATTATTTATCCTTGATTAGGGCACTGGCTAGGCCTGGGGGCACCCATGGGTGCCCGTGTCCTACCGGGGCACCCAAATTCATTTCTCACTTTCCCACCACTTTTAGGAACTTTCTAACTTATACAACTTTTGATTTTTATTTTGGTCAGCCTGTTTGGGGTTAATTAAAAATTATACCAAGAGAACCTTATAAATACAAAGTTATGAGACCATAATGAAGGATAAAGAACTAGTCATTACTATCATCCACCTAAATTTGCATCCATCAAAGGTATTTAGAGATCATTTACATTCATTTAGCTCTATCAAAAGGGATAAGGTTGGTTCATCTCGCATCACACAAGCATATGAGAGGATTCTAATTCTATTCCATCCACCATTCTACTACATTTTTACATCTAGTTATTACTCACTACTTCACAAAGTGTGACTCGCACACAAGCACCTAGGGCACATGACTCACACACACACACCAAAACTACAATTAGGTCTGAAATGTAGTGCAACACTTAGTTTATAATCCCACTTTTATGGACGCAGATGAGGTTAGTCTAACCTATTCATTTTACATTTTTTTAGGTTTTGATACTTCTTATGGTTTCTTTCAGATCTTCTCTTCATCTTGGATTACAAGTGACACCTAGCATAGTGCAATGAACCTAATGTGAAAGATAATGATGGTTTTAGATCAACTTCCAAATCTGTAAAATTCAATTCTAAACCTCCTACACAAACCATATCACCCATAATGTAAACTAGGGCACCCATATGCACCTCAATCCCTCTCTAGATGCCCCAGGTCCACTTAGATCACTCATATTTTTCCTTCCCAAGGATCTTGAATGTTTTTTTTATTTTTTTTATCTAGTTCACTCTACAAAAAGTATGGAAAAGCTCCTCCAATCAACTAATTGCTTTTGAACTCTCCTTACATTTTAGGGTTTTACATTTCCACTTTCGTAGTTGTTTGGGTTGCTTTGTATATTTACTTAGATGTTATTTACATCATTTTATCACTACTATTTGTTTATTTTCCTAGTTATATTAACTTAATAAATTATAATATTAGTTAATCACAATCCAACATGTGAGTAAAATGCACCAAATTCTCCCCATGAGAATGATTGTTCATAAAGATATGGTAGTGTCTCAAGAAGTAGAAGGATTTCTCAATAAGGTAGTCATCTTTCAATACTCTCGGTGGTATACCTATCAAGTGTTCATCACTCTTATTCTCAGTGTGTCCAAATATTTTGCAGTGGTTCATCATTTCAAGAGTTTTCAAAGGGGGAATGTTTTTAAATGATCTTAATCAAAGCTCTTCATAGGAGCATCATAATGAAGGGTGATCATAGATCAATATTTCATCTTCATCATCATTAGATATGATCTCCATCAAGGGAGGAGGTACCTTCATCCATGCTTTGGAGCATCTTTTCTCCCCTCTCTTCATTCTTTCTCCTCTTCTCCCCCTTTCTAATCCTTCATTGTGTATGATCATGGTATTTTATCTTATTCACTTAAGTGAATCTCTAATGTTGCATTGTAAAAGTCCCGCTTTTATTTATAAAAATGGGACTTATTTACTCACTTCTAAGGAAGATGAAAATTCACAAGTGGAATAAGAACTTGAAAGGTCATGTGGGGGGTAGATGAGAAGATAATTTGTAATGTTATAAATTGGAATGACTTTTCCATTCTAAGGGAGTTTTATGTTTGGAATTTTAGTTTTTGGATAGCAATTGTGGATTTTTGTATGTTGTTGAGCTTTGTATCGCCACTATACATGAAATATGAGTTGAATTTATTCCAGTTCTCTCTCTCTCTCTCTCTCTCTCTTCTCCTCTCTCTCTCTCTCTCTCTCTCTCTCCTAGCTTTACAAGAATAGTGATTGTTGGAGCTCAAAATGCACCCATCCCACATCGTTTAATTGGATCTTTGAGGAAATATGGGATTATCTCCAAGTTTTGGACTCACACTTGAGACAAACCTTTGGAGAAGGTCGGATTCCTCTATCTATATCTACTACTAAAACAACTCCTAGAAGGCAAATGCAGTTACCTAACACTACTCTATGATTCCAAGGGACCAGGTGAGAAAGAGATACAAGAAATGAAAACCTAAGCTAAGGGGATGTGATAGAACCACAAATATGGGTATGAAAACTCTCATATGAGTGAAACTAAAGGAAAATGAACACAGGGAGGGAAGACAAACGTGCCACAATATGAAGAAATACTCACACACTTTATTGAACATCAAGCACAATAGAAAATAAACTTGTAATGGGACATGAAAAATGCACAACAAACAAAAAAATAAGGGAAAGGAAATAAAATGCAATAAAATGTGAACTAGGGTAGGGATAGCCACAAAAATAAGACTTTAATGCTTCCAAGGAATGCAAAATCGATTATAATGGTCTAAAACTCTAAAAATCAAAGAACACTACTTTCTCGAATAATTCCTTAGCAAACCAAGAAGATCAACCTTTACAAATGAACATTGTTCTATAATATATAGAATTAGGAGAGAAGAGGGGGAAAGAAAGAGGGAAACTCAGATTTTTAAATCCAACCACCAATAGAAATTAATAAATGATTACAAATACACCTATAGTATCACAAAGTTTCCTTCCCATGTTATTTTAACTTGTGGAAGAAGGAAAGAGGCAAGATCTAATCAAATCTAGGTGGTTGAGTCAACTAGATGTGTGCATTAATGACTGAGTCCCATTTCTCTATTTTCTCTCTTACCAAATCCCGCATGAATATGATTTTTAATATCCTAGAGTGTATCCCACATCATGATCTTTCCAACAAGAATATGCATGCCTAAGTCCGAGGTTTGTAGTAGAAGTTATGGTGATTTGAATATTTATAGTACAAGATGAACATGCATGACACATGTCACAATATGATCGATAGAAAAAATAGGTGACCATCTATTTTTTAAATATTTTTTCCATGTTTCATGAATTTATTTGTTAAAGGACTCAACACGCAACTAGCATGTTCTTATAGATTACATGTTATGCATTTTGACTAATAGATTCCTAGGAGTGACATGTGGCACTTAATGACTGGGCATAAAAGGATTACACACTTAATGCATGTGTGGAAGTAGGAGGCATGAGAGGGAAGAAGAAGAGATCCACAATGCAAAAAAAAAGTGCAAAGGAATGGAAATAAAAGGTTCATAACTAAAAAAATATGCAAGGAATAAAGGGGATTGTACAAGGAAAGGTTATGCAAAATCCAATTACGTAGGGCGAGTACACAAAGGAAAAGAAGAAGAAGGGAAATAGGTGTGCACGAGGGGATGTGTGAAACTCGGGAAGGGAGGCATGCACAAAAGGAGACATTTAGGGAATTAGCACAATGTAATGCAAGTCCTCTATGACCAATTGTATCTGTCAAGATCAAAGAAATAATCATACTTTATATGTGCCTTCTTCTAGCTTCTTACCTCAGGGATAAAGAGAACATTAGATCCCCCTTAATATATGCACCAATATAGAAACATTATGATCATCATGCACTCATTCAATGACATTTCATTCTTCACTTTGGTACTCTGCAACCCTTTCTAGGAATGGACTCATGAAACATACCTCATATTTAGATAATTCTTACTATTATGCAACTTTGTGGACCATATTCAATAAGAAAATAATCTTACAAACCGTATTTTCTTTCCATAATCTACAAACACCATTACATTATTCAATCATAACAAAGCTTAACATAATGCATATAACACCATTACATTATTTGGTAGTCTTTTCAATGCTTCATATCTCTATACAACTTCTATGATGTTTACACAACCAACCTTTGACACACTCAAATTATAACTAAAGGGATGGGGTACTATATTTGAGATAATTCAACACATTACATACATGGGGAACTGTAGAATAAAATGAACATGTGACCTTATTTCGCATTCAACCCCCAAGGTCATGATGGAACAGCTGATGTTGAATGTGTGGACGATGGTTATGCGAGAATATGTGACTAAGATCCGTAGTGTGATTTCCTAGTAGTAGAATTGGAAAGGGGATATTTAGAGGCTATGAATGGGTAGTGTAAATTCCCTATGGTTTGTTTTCCTAACTTGTATCTAAGTGTTGATCTAGTTTGAGGTGTCCAAATTAATTAAGCTGAAAATAACAATCTATGCTCTTTCGCTGAAAGGAAAGTAATATAAAAAAATCACAAAACTGAAATATCACAATCACAAACAACAATTTTCTTCTATTCTAAATAATTAAAATATTGTACACTAAAACTAAACAAGCGAGATAACCAAAGTGTGGTTATTCACCTTTGTTGAGTGTATTAAAACTAAACTAACTTAAAACAAAAACTTTTCCAAATGATCCATGATGTGTAGACAACCTCCTATAGATATTATCTTCTTTGATCACGAGGATGGGAAGAATAGGATCCTTCACCGGGAGCTGCTATTAATGATTTAAACCCTCTTGGAAATCAACTAATTACTTACAAATAAAAGGAAATTGATTTCTACACTATTTGATATGATGCAACAATGATAAATTGTAGGGATGAAGGAAATCAAACAACAAATCCAACCTAGAATTCATAGAACATAGGTAAATCCAATTGTGTAGTAATTTTTCCCCTCAGTTTGTCTCTTTCTTTCTCTATGTGTCCATATGAGTCTAAGGAATTGGGAATGCAAAGGCAAAGCAGCAGGATAAAGCGCTTGAGAAATGGAAACTTGAAGGTCGTCAGTTGTAATGCAAGTGGAAGAGAGATAACACAAATGAATAGAGCTTGGCTATATGTAATTTCCAAAGCAAGATTGTGGCATTCAATACTATGCAAGATACAAAAATTCTTTGGGCTTTTTTCTTGAATACAAGCATGGAATATATAAGAATTGGGTTGGGATGTGCCTTCATGCAAAAGGTAAGAATAGGTAGTTCAAAATAATTAAATCTATTTAAAAATAGAAGAGGGAAGGAAAACTAAGCCATCAAGACTATTTTTAGGCAATTTGGTTCACAAATGCACCCTAAAAGTTAAGTTAAGTGAAACCGCATGTGTTAAAATTACGCATGAAGGATTCTAGAAAAAGCATTCATGATCATTTCCTATGCGTGGAGGTAGTCCTAGGACCACCACCCTACTTAGGAGGTGGTCTTAGGACCGTCACCCTACTCTGGGAGGTGGTCCTAGGACCGCCGCCCTGCCTGGGAGGTGGTTCTAAAACTAAGGCCAAAACATACACAAAAATGAGTGGGAAGCTAAAGAAAGTGTGGAAAAAGCTAAGGATGTCTAGGCTACAAATATACACTGTAAATGGGTTTAGGAACTCGAACACCTTCTTGAAAGGACATGAATCATCATTGGGGACTTTTGTAACCATTTTTTGACAATGTAGCACATGAAATTTTGGGTGTGTACATATTTCCCCCTCAAAGAAGTGTCTTAGCCATGAAAAGGTGTAAAACATAGATTCTAAGTATGGAATTCCCAAAATGGGGAGTTAGAAGCTATACCTAACATGCTCATGTGCCAAAATGTCATCGTCCAAACTCCCGCTACTCAGAAACGAAAAGAAGACTCAAGTGCAAATAGATAAAATATCGAAAAATAAACACTAAATTAAAATTAAAAGAGTACTTACCATCTATGTGGGGATGTAGAAATATACTGAACCAACTTTCTAGCCCTGTAAACACATACCATCAAAATGAGGCCAAAATAACATATATATATCAAAACAAAATCATTTTCTAATTCATTTGCGCTTTTTCGATTTGGTGATTTTTGAGCTCTGGGCCCACATTGATCGCTTTCTATTTTTGAGTATGGTTGAATTAGAATGGATTTGGGAATGGTATTTTGTGTTAGGCTTGGCCCTTTGCTGTTTGAATGCTTTTGAGAAGAACTCCTAAGAAATTTGTAACTAGAGTGGTCATAAGGGGCCTCAAAGAGGCAGATAGGCAAAGTGCCTTTATTTCTTAGTCTCCATTTTATGAGGCATATATGATGTTTTGGTACTTTGTGCTTATTGTGAGTGCTTTAACCACACCTAGTGTGCAATGGAATTGTACAAAACTATGACACACTATGATATGTACAGATATCTTTTTGGCTCGGTTATTTCTTGCATAGAGTTGACTTCCATTTATGATTTGATTCATGTGTGTACTCTTAGATGTTTATAATTTTGATTTTCTATGGTTTTTAATGTATATAGTGGATATGAATGCTAATAGAATGATTTCTTTTTGTATTTTATAATGCTGATATATGATAATGCAAACACATTGTAATGCTAAAATTTAGTTTCTTTTAGCAATTTTGGTGCTTCGTATTGTTTTGGGAAAACATGGTGATAAATTGATATGATAATGAATGAAATTTCCCCATTCCTCTCTCCACACAACTAGTAAGATGCGAGGATCAACACCGAGATCCAAACAGGCACAAGTTATGGAAATTTGGTGAATGGAACTAATGAGAGAAAGAAAAGGATCGATAAAACCAAATTGAGACACTAAAACCTCACTTTACTCAAGTTTGCTTCATAGTTTAGAATGTGAATTGATTTCCATTTTATCTAGACTTAGATCTGTAGATGGCCACTTGGTTGACAAAATCTGGTTTTGAGGTTTTAAGCTCTTTTGGAATTTTGGACATCTAACTCACTTTGTTTTTATTTATGATTTCACAATATTTGAATGAATTGTTTCTAACTTTCAAGTTTGTCAAAGAGACTCCCTAAAACTATCCTCATCTACTAGTAGGAGTATGGGTTTATCACCATGGACAAGGCATAGGTGAGTGAGAAAGAAAATTTCTCTCCTTTCCCAACCCTACATCACTAGTAAGAGACAAAGGCTCAACACGGAAGGTTGGTAGTAAGGGAGAAATGTGTAAAATAAAAAAATTTCGTGGATTTACATTTGAATTATTTATCTTGGAGAAATGGCTGGAATGTTCTTATTTTAAAAGAGATTTTTATGGGATAGATGTGACACCATGAAGATTCTAGAATGTACTATAGGCAAGGACACCCAACCTAGAAGAAACTATAAGTAGAACCAAGTATGCAGCCTTGGTATGGTTAACCGTCAAAGATTTTACTTATCTTGTTTGAATTGATGCAATGATTTGGACACAATTGATGACATTTTGGAGATTTGTAGAGGTATGATTTAAATGTTTTGCTAATATTTTTAGAATTTTTTAGGAATTTCTATAAGAATAAGTCCCTTGATCAAAATTTTAGGAAATCAACCGGTAGATGAAAATGCAATGAGGATGAAGTAATGTACATGTGGAAATGTAGGTGAAACAACATGTCATGATGGCTAAGGTGAAGAAAGTTGACAAATATCAAATTCTTCACCCCCGTAAGTACACATCGAGAACCATTATCATATAAATTTCCATTCTCTTGAAAAGGGCCTAACATTCTAGGTTTAAACTTATAACCCTTACCCATAAGTGTATATGTCCAATCAATAAAATCTTTTTTCTAAAAGAGGCGTTTGTGCACCTCTTTGTCACATTCTTGAGACATGGTGTGTAGGTGAGCATGACTATGATTCTCAGCCTTATTTCTTATGTAGAGCATTGTGTTTACTTGTGATACTTGTTGAATGATGATTCCTTTCCCCATGGATATGAAAGCTTAGTTTCAGACGGACATAGGTTGAAATCTAGGTTTAGAATAGAACCCTCAGAGATGGTTTTGATGGGCATCATTTCAATCTCAAATTTCCCTTCTTCATTTGTTAATTCTATCATGTTCACACCTAGACCTAGGTCATCGAGGGAAGAGATGTTGAACCGAGAAGACTACCCATCCCTTATGGTTCAAACGGGTGGTTTTAGTGGAAACTACTTCCACAAATATTGATTTACCTTTATCTATCTTTGCCACCTCAAATTTTTTTTTTGGGTCAACAACTTCAGCATTTGGAAATTCCCGGGGTGATCAAGGCCAACTCTTTTGATGGAGGTGGTTTTTTCAACCGATTTTCAAGAATTTTATAGTCTATATGGAATCCTTTCTTCTTCTTGAGGTTTTTTAAGTGTATATCAAAGGTCTTAGGATCCCCTTGAGTGATAAAGATGGAGGAATCTAATCTTTTGGAACAGTAGAAGGCATATCCTTCATTTGATGAATTAAGGGTCTCCCGAGGATCATGTTATAAATTGTTTCCCTGTCGATAATGTAAAACTCCATCAAGATGGTTTTTGGGAAAAGCGTGAATTGGAAGAATATGGTTCCAATGAGGTCACTTTAAGATTGTCATACCCTCGTAACGTGTTTCTTGTAAGGAAAAATTTGTCTCTCCATATCCCAACTTCTGCAAGAAAGAGAAGGTAACCATATTTACAACATCCTCATCATCGATCATAGATCTCTTAATGCAATTTTTATAAACCTAGACTTGTAAAAAAAAGGAAGGATCACCTCTTTAGGTAATTTCAACTTCATATGGCATCTTGTCTATATCGAAAAAAAACCCAATCCCTATCATTCTATCCGGATGTATGTCAAAGTCAATATGATTTATTTGATCATTAGGAGGTGGTGTAACATGGATTAGATGACCAAGACCTAGTGCATTGAGAAACACAAAATGATGCGCAGGTGAATTCTTCAGCAAATCTAAAAATGAGATGTGAGAAAAGGTCTTGTTTAAATATGTTATTAAATCATAGGCTCCTACCGGTTTTCCGATTATAGGAACGTCATCCATGGGAAGGAAAGAACGGGTAGGGGTTATGAAATGTAATCCTTTTTCCGAGTTGTTGCATTAATTTTTGGTTCAAATTCTAGTTCGACTAACCCCAAGATTTTTATATTATCATTTGAACCAAGGTTAGGATCAACCCAAGAGTTGTGAGAATTTGAGGATTCATGTTTGTTATTTCCTATAGGAATTCCCTTTTTTATATTCTCGAGTATTCACTTGGGAATACCTAGGACATTTAGGGTTTGCATTTTGATGTGCGATAGGTCCATTTGACTAGGAATGCGGGTTTTTTTAGGATTTGCAAGGAACATGTCTATAAAGAGCTTCCTTTGGTTTTAGGAAGTCTTTGTAGAAACTTGTTGCAATCATGGAAATTCCTATCATCATGACCTCAAACCTTATGGAAACAACAAATATAATTTAGCTTCATAATCTCTTGGCTTTTGATAAGCATCTTGTTGTTGTTGATTATAACTTCAATTGTTATTTTGGAACTAATTGTTATAACCATGATTCATTTCCCCTTGGAAAAAGTTTTGATATTGGTTTGGGCCTTGGGTTTAATTTTATTTTTGTGGTGGATGATTTACATTGACTATGTTGATAGAAGACATAGAGTTAGGACCTCTTTGATTTGCCCGAGTTGTTATTATTGTTATTGTTGTTGTTATTTGAAAACCAACATTCTTGGTTTGATCAAGAGCACTATTTGTGGTAACACCATGATTATGATTCACACCCTTAGGTCCTTAGTTGTTGGAACCATTGTTTTGATAATTTACATTATTTTATTTAGGGATACAATTTCCCATTGGGACCATAGATCTTATGCCCACTATCAATAGAGGCTTGGTCAATTCAAAGCGTAGCTTCCAAAGCTTCCTCATAACTACAAAAAGAAACTTTTGGACCTCTTCCTTAGTCTCTCGATTGAGTGAGTGAAGGAAAAGATCACAAAGTTCCATCTGGTCTATATTAGATATAATTATAGAGGAATAAAGAACTTGGAGCCATTCTACGGATGAAATGGGTGGAAGATTCATTTTGCTCCTATCTAATATGTAGGAAGTCCCTAATCGTCGTTGTATGCAAAAAATTGTTCATGTCAAATTCTTTGATGAACTCGGAAACAAGATGTTTAAATGAATGTATAGAAGCTTCTAGAATATGGTAATACCAATCCAAATGTCAATTCCTTCGAGATTATTTGGAAATATCTTAGCCACTACAACATCCCAAGGAAGCAATTTCTGATAGAAGTAGTGTAGGCCTTGATATGAGCATTTGGGTCTCCTTCTCCCTTAAATTTTGGAATATCCGGAAATGGGCATGGAAGCATGACACCACATATGGTGAAGTCAAGAGGATACTTTAAGTACTCAGCAGTATGTACCCATTACATAAGATTCCACCATTGAAGATCCTTGATGAGGAGATGGAGGAGGAGTTGGATAAGTTGCATTATAAGCATTGACAGAACGTATGGGGTCCCTGATATGGCATGTAGGGATCAAGAATGGTATATGGGTCCATCTGAGGTAGTTTTGAATACATATGCATGTAAGGTGGGATAATACCAAGATATGGACTAACAGCATAAAACCAGTGGAACCTTAGATTACCTCGTTGTGGTAGCATTCGAGAACACGCTTCTAACCAACCCTTTGCATGATAAGTTTGAGAAGGATGAGGACCCATCCCTAGTGTGTTTAACCATGTGATAAGATCACCTGGATTTGAATAAACAAGACAACCTTGTTGTACAAGATATTGTGTTGGTTACTCATTGGAAGGGATGTATCCTTTGTGTCAACTAGATACCCCGTGTTCTTCCCTACCGCATGTGTTGCTTGTGAAGTTCTGGTCACATTCTAGTTTTATAATCCTCCCTACTAAAGTAGAAATGGGAATCGGGAGAGGATCCCTTATTTGGGTGCTTGTGGGCGTATGGGAGAGGATTACATCTATCCTTTGTTTTTTTGGGTGCTTGTGGCATATGGTTTGATTGAGTAGGCTCATGATACCCTATCATGAATTATTTAGTGTTATAAATTTGGTTTTCTCAAAGTAAGAATCTTAGGATAGACATTTGAAATCTCAGAGGCTGTAGCCTTCATTCTATCCAAAGACTCATCTATCTGACAAAGAGGATTTTTATTCATGCGAACATATCACCTTCTTTTGATTGCATGACAATGTGAGGTCTTAATAAGACTCTATGGTAAGAACCTATTCCATTTGTGATAACAACATGGTTTGTATTGGGTTGACCATATTACATGTTTAATGGTTGATCAACCTCCTCCATCCTTACATAACTAATTGGGTTTGAAGTGTAACTAGGGGAGGTTTGGATGTTTCTTGTGTAATTTTCACCCCACCTTGAAAGATAAGGGGATTGTTGTGGTTGAATGTTGGTGTAATATCTATTAGAGCCAAATGGCCCACCAAAATCTCTTCTAGACATATTTTAGAAAGTATAAAATACCTACCAAAATAGGGGAATAAATGGAGAGGTGAGGTAATAGCAATGAAAGAAAAGGAAACAAGAAGGAATTAATCCTTCATGTCAGTTCACCAATTTGTACAAAATAAAATGAACACGTGACCTTCTTTCACACTCGACCCCCAAGGTCATGACAAAGCAACCGATGTTAAATGTGTGGACGACTAGGATATGAGAGAATCAGTGACTAAGATCTGGTAGTGTGATTTCCCAGTAGTAGAATTGGCAAAGGGAGATTTAGAGGCTATGAATGGGTAGCGTAAATTCCCTATGGTTTGTTTTCCTAACTTGGATCTAAGTGTTGATCTAGTTTGAAGTGTCCAAATTAACTAAGATGAAAATAACAATCTATGCTACTACTGAAAGGAAACTAATCTAAACAAATCACAAAACTAAAATATTACAATCACAAACAACAATTTGCTTCTATTCTAAATAATTAAAATATTTCTACACTAAAACTAAACAAGTGAGATAACCTGATGTGGTTATTCACCTGTGTTGAGTGTATTGAAACTAAACTAACTTAAACAAGAAATTTTCCAAATGATCTATGATGTGTAGAAAACCTCCTATAGATATTATCTCCTTCAGATCCATAAGGATGGGAAGAAGAGGATCCGTCACCGGGAGCTGCTATTAATGATTTAAACCCTCTTGGAAATCAACTAATTACTTGCAAATTAAAGGAAATTGATTCTACACTATTTGATATGATGCAACAATGATAAATTATAGGGATGAAGGAAATCAAACAAAAAATCCAACCTAGAATTCACCGAAAATAGAGGTAAATCAGTTTTGTAGTAATGTTTCCCCGCTTTTCTCTTTCTTTCTCTGTGTATCCATATGAGTCAAGGAATTGGAATGCAAAGGTAGAATAACAGATAAGGCACTTGAGAAATGGAAACTTGAAGGTCATCTGTTATAATTTAGGTGGAAGAGAGATAGCATAAGTGAACAGAGCTTGGTTATGCAATTTCTAGCAGGATTGTGGTAGCAATACTATGCAAGATACACAAAAATTCTCTAGGATTTTCTTGAATACAAGCATGGAATATATAAGAATTAGGGTTGGGATGTTCCTTCATGCACAAGGCAAGAAGAGGAAGTTCAAACTAATTAAATCTATTTAAAAATATAAGAGGGAAGGAAAACTAAGCCATCAAGACTATTTTTAGGCAATTTGGTTCACAAACGCACCCTAAAAGTTAATTAAAACCGCATGTTAAAATTACGCATGAAGGATTATGGAAAAAGCATTCAACACTTCCACCCTATGTGGGAGGTGGTTTCGACACCGAGGCCAAAACAGCGCATAGAAATGAGTGGGAAGCTAGAAGAAAGTGTGGAAAATCTAAGGATTTCTAGGCTACAAATATACACTACGAATGAGTTTAGGAATACGAACACCTCTCGTAAGGACATGAATCATCACCGGGACTTTTGTAACCATTTTTGAAAATGTAGCACATCCAATTTTTGGTGTGTATAGAACATCATTTCACCTTACATATAATGATTTGATTAAGTCATCATACATGATGAATGGATTTCTTGATGAATCTAGCACACCTATCATGCAATTTCACTTAAACCAACTTCTTCAAATAATAAAGATCATTATTTTCCATTGTGATAGTACACCTACATCTTTATATCACTCAAAAACAACACATACACAATTGGAGATTATGGTCATGCATATCAACTTGGAAAACATTCCTTCTTGTATTTTATTATCTTAATCATGCTTCATACTTTTTCCAGTTACCTTCATAATTCCTAAACTTGCTTGATGAATCAATAGCCAAAAACATCCTACATATTCAATTATCTCCTAAATATACCTTACAAGTATCATTTCACCTTATACCGATGATCTCGATAAATTCATCATATCAATGTCTTACATCTTATGGATCTTACAACCTTCCATGATGAAATTACCTCAAACACCTTCAATACTAATTGACATACTTCACAAGCATAAAAACATACATTGACATCATAAAAACACTCATGTAATAGAATACGCTAAACTAATTAGATCCCCTTTCTTAAAATTCTTCATATGGATGATTATGCCTCAAAGAATCCTAGTAGAGAAATACATTTTCCTAATGAATCTAGAAGATTGACTTGAAGAGGTTCCAATCCCTTTTAGAAAACATGAAAATCACCTCTTTCTTCTCTCTTCTAGTATGCACTCTAAGTATTTCCTTCATTAGAATCATCATCTTTTGGTCAACCCTATTGTTCACTCTTGGATCTCATGACATGTTTTGTCTTCTTACTTACATTATAGTATCTTGAAAATTATTTGATTACCTTTAAGGGACATATAAATCTCTAACAACATGTCAAATACCATTACAATTGAAGCACACAACTGCACTTCTTCCCCTATAACCTTCACCATCCGATTCTCGACCGAGGGTTCATATAGATAGTACCTAACAATATGTCATTTATCATGAAAATTTTAGCACATTACATTCTTTGATAGCTCACTCTATTGTCCCTCTATGGATGATCATATCTATAAAGCATCCTACATTCCTTCTCCCTATGTCTAAAGCCATTATAAGTGAAATAATAACCATTAAATGATCTCTCATACCTTGAAGCATTAGGTTTTTTAATCCGATTTCTCTTCACAATTTCTTTGATCTCCTTCGCTTCTTCTTTTGTGATTGGAATTTCAATATCCTTACCTACAACACTATCCTCTTGCATTATTTATTTTCCTTTTATGTCCTTTTAAAGTCTCGAACCTATCTTTTCACTTATAATCCTTTGAATTCCAAGAAGATCATCAAGATTCTTAGTTTATTTCTCAAATTTTTGGTATGATTTAGCTCATGATTGCATCAAATAACTCTTCCCTTGGGAAGCATTATATCTTCTCAAATTTGATGTATTTAATCTCTTTGTCTTGTAGTATTGTAACCAATAACTTTATCTTTTCTTCTAGCATCATGATTGTCTCATTTAGCTTTCCAAATTATGACCAATTCTTCTCTTCAATTTCATGGATCTTGTGTTCATATTTTTTTGGCTAGTGCTTTCATCTTCTTTTTAATCTTTTCATCATGCTTCAACTTGGTCTAAACACACATCAATTCAGTCTCATTGTCATCACCTTCTTCTTCATCTTTAGATTTCATGTTGTCATAAAATATTATGGAACTATCACTCACAGATCTCATAAAGATCCTTTCCATGAACAAAACATCAATTTATCTTCCATCCCATAGTGGAATACCTTCAACCAAACTAATCTTTGCAGAACTTCTTATTTAGGATTCTAGGAGTCAAGAAACATTTTTGAGGAATAAATGCTCTACCACCTTCAAACCCACTTCCAATCTTAACCACCAGCATAAACACATCAAGGACACTTATACCAACATTTAAAAGTACTAATAAGCATAGCTCACATGGAGAAATATTACTCAACACTCATGTTTCAGTCAACTTCTTAATCAATCCTAATAATACCAATTAGGCCACCAGGGTTTCAATATGAAACCACCTCATAATTTCATTCCAAAATCTCAAACACATCATACCAAGTTTCAAAATCAACTATCCATGACCATTAAATGCATTAATAACAAGAAAAATGATCAAAGTCACTTCAAACCAAGAGACTAGCATTTTAGACCTTAAGGCCAAAATTGGTAGGCTCACTTTGATCACCTGTAACTCAAAAATTATCTGAGAAACCTACCTAAAAATTTTCATGGATTTTTATCACATCTCCCAAGGATTCTAGAAAACAAAATTCATCTTAGAACCTCCATCTCAACCCTGAAACTCCAAAAACCCAAAAATAGGTTTTTTAATCTCTCCTCCCAAAATAAATTGAATGTAAAACCACAACCAAAATGATCTCGAGGAATACTCTTCAACCATGATGCATCATTTTTCTTACTAAGGCATACTAGAGACCATACAATTCAAATTTCCTAGTTTCTCTGCTATGAGGGTTTAACTAGGGTTTAAAACCACTTTAGATTGTTAATGATTGTTCATAAATTTTAATGACCAAATCGCCTCATTATTTTTTCTAAACACCCTTATATATAAATTTACAATCATCGCAAAACCTTTGGGTCCCATGAAAATTTTGTGTGAGTTGGTGAGCATCTAAACCTCACAATTTGAGTTGTCTCCAAAACTTGGTTTAACCAAAAACTTCATAACTTGTACAAATCTCATCATACTAACCTAAAAATTGGCATTAGGAATCATGAAACCCTCATCTAACTAACCCAAGTCTCATCCATGTTGAAATATTCCTAAAAATTTCCATCCATAGAGACTTACTCGTGTCTAATAGCCTTGTTTCCAATAAACTTATTTCAAAGGATCTGACATACTTGAGACAACATGTCTCACATTTTATTTAATATCATTATAATCTTATTTTTTATTATACCTTCAATATCCTTACCTACAACACTATCATCTTGCATTATTTATTTTCCTTTGATTTATTCTTTTAACCCTAAACCCGCCTTGTCACTGTAAGCCTTTGAATTCCAAGAAGATCATTAAGATTCGTAGTGTTTTTCTCAAAATGTTGGAATGATTTTTCTCTACTTACTACATCAAATAACTCTTCCCTTAAAAATATCATATCTACTCAAGTTTGATGCATTCACTCTCTTTATCTTACAAGATTGTGACTAAGAACTTTATCTTTTATTATAGCATCTTGACTCTCTCATTTAGATTTCCAAATTCTAATCAATTCTTCTCTTCAATTTCATCGATCTTGTCTTCATATTATTTTACTATTTCTTTCATCTTCTTATTCTTTTCAAAGATGCTTCAACTCGTTTGAAAACACATCAATTTAGTCTCATAGTCATCACTTTCTTCTTCATCTTGATTACATGTTGTCACAATATAGTATGGAAATATCACTCATACATCTCATAGAATCCTTTTCCATGAACAAAACCTCACTTTATCTTCCAACTCATAGTGGAAGGCCTTCAACTAAACCAATCTCTGCAACTGCTCATTCAGGATTTTAGGACTCAAGAACACGTTTTGAGAAATTAATGTTTTTTCACCTTCAAAACCACTTCTAAGATTAACCACCACTTGGAACACATCAAGGAAACTTGTACCAACATGTAAAAAAACTAAAAAGCATAGCTTATATGGATAAATATTACCCAACACTCATGTTTTAGTCACCTTCTTAATCAAGCCTAATAGGACCAATTAGGCCACTAGATTTTCAACACAAACCAACCTCATCATGCCATTTCAAAATCTCAAACACATCATACCAGGTGTCAATAAACTATCCATGACCATCAAATGCATAAAAAACAAGAAAATGATCAAACTCACTTCAAACCAAGAGACTAGCATTTTAGCCCTTAAGACCAAACTTTGTAGGCTCACTTTGAGCACCTATAACTAAAAAATTATCCAAGAAACCTGCCTACAAAAATTATGGCTATATATCACATCTCCCAAGGATTCTAAAAAATTACTTTTCATCTTGGAACCTCCATCTCAGCCCTGAAACTATAAAAACCCACAAAACTAGGGTTTTTCTCTCTTCCCAAAATAGATGTAACACCAAACCATCACAAAAATGAGTTCTCGAGGAATTTGATTCAACCTTGATGCATCAATTTTTCTTTCTAATACATTTTGAGGTCCCATACAATTAAAATTTCCAAAGTTTCTCTGCTATTAGGGCTTAAGCAGGGTTTCAAAACACTTTAGCTTGTTAACAATTGTTCATAAAAGTATGACAATCAAATCACCTCATTATTTTTTCTAAACACTCTTAGCTCAATATAAAATCATCCCCAAAACGTTTTGGTCCCATGTAAAGTGTGTGTGAGTGGGTGAGCATTTGAAGTTCATAATTCGAGCTGATTTCTCCTTCTCCAAAACTCGCCTTGACTAAAAAAATTCATAACTTTCACAAAACCATCATATTGACCTAAAACTTGGCATGAAGTATCATGAAAACCTCATCTAACTGACCCAAGTCTCATCCATGCTCAAATATGCCTGAAATTTTCCATCCAAAGTTACTTACCTATGTCTACTATCCTTGTTACTAATAAACTTGCTTCAAAGGACCTTCCATACTTGAGAAAACATGTTTCACATATCTTTATGTCTCCATGAGCTCCTATATCTTTGCAATTCACTCTCATTCTTTGTTAGGAAAAAGAGATAAAATATGCGGAATAATCCTTACAGTAATCGCAGTAAAGAGAAACTAATATGTAGAAAATATTACAGATCTCAAATAAAAGTGCAGAATAAATAACACAACATAGAGAGACAAGATTTAACGTGGTTCATCCAATTTGGGCTATGTCCACCAAGAATCACTTGCTTATATTTTATTACAAGCCTCCACTCTCTCAATACAATACCCAGATCCATTTGGAGCTATGCTCAACAAACTCTACAGAATTCACACCCAAATTCAATACACATCTGCAATACATTTGCTTGTATTTCTATCATATGCATAAGACCATATAAATAGACAATCGCTTAAGCAGTTTCACAAAACCATGGGTATCAAACATGGGAAAAAACAAAACCGTCCCATAAACCTATGGGTAGCCAAGAGGTGGTTTTACACAAAAATGGGTACCGAAAACCATGGGCCCAAAAACAGCCCATAACGGTTACCCATTACCCATGCTTTAATAAACCATCCATGAAAATTTTTGGGGCTTCACCCCGAACCCCTAACTCCGCTCATCATGAGCGGGACCATCGTAAAATACCCGAGTGTAACACATAGAAGGTGTACCACACTCTAACATGAAAATAGGCTCCACAAACATAACAATCTCCCACTTGGAGACTAATTTCCACTGAGCAAGCTTCTCAACCCTTTACTGTCATCCGCGAAGGCCAACCAAAGCTTAACATAGCTTTAGTTTATCCTGTGACCACCTTGGTCATCATGTCTGTAGGATTCTGACTGGTATGAATCTTCTCCAACTTCAACTTATCTTCCTCCAAAGTTGTCCTGATGAAGTGATATCTCAACTGTATATGCTTCATCCTGGAGTGGAAAGTAGAGTTCTTAGCTAGGTGTATAGCACTCTAACTATCACTATGTAGCTTACATTCCTCTTGCTTATGCCTTAACTCCTCAAGCAATTGTTGTAACCAAATCATCTCTTTGCTTTCCTCTCGTGGTAGTAAAATACTCAAACCTCTGTGGTTAACAAAGCCACCGCCTTCTCGTAGTCGTGAAATCTCTCAGCTCACCGCTGTCCCACCTACAAGTATAAATATAACTCTTCGTGTGCTCCTCCGTTGTCTACATCTCCAGCCATGTCTAAATCTACATAACCACGTAAAGTGGTGTCTCGATCCATCAGTAGCACAAAACTATCCCCATGGTTCCTCTCAAATATCTAAGGATCCACTTTACGCGCTGCCAATGCTCTTTACCTGGATCACTCATAAATCTACTCACAGCTCCCACTGCATGGGAAATATCAGGCCTAGTGCACACCATAGCATACATCAAACTACCAACTATTGATGAGTAAGGTACCTTGGACATCTAGTTTCTTTCCTGCTTTGTCTTGGGACACTGCTCCTTTGATAACTTAAAATGGCCTGCCAAAGGAGTCCCAACCGGTTTAGCATCCTGCATGTTAAACCTATCCAATACCTTCTTAATGTACTCTTCCTAAGATAAATTCAACTTCCATTCCTTCCTATCCCAAGTTATCCTCATACCAAGGATTTGTCTGGCTGCCCCCAAATCCTTCATATCAAAGGATTCACTTAGTTGTTTCTTGAGTACTTTTATTTCCTGCATGTTTTTACCTACAACCAACATGTCATCAACATACAAACATAGGATAATATAACTTCCATCCTCAAATTTTCAGTATACACGCAATGGTCAAAATGACATCTAATATAACCTTGCTCCATCATGAAGCTATCAAACTTCTTATACCATTGATGTGGAGCTTGTTTTCAAGCCATACAAGCTCTTCTTCGCCTTTTACACACCATCTCCTCTTTACCTTTGACCTCATAGCCCTCTTGGTTGCTGCATATATAGTTCCTCCTCCTAAATCACCATGGATAAATGCAGTCTTTACATCTAATCATTCTAAGTGCAAGTCTTCTCTACGCCACTATTCCAAGAACAGTTCTAATAGAAGTCATTTTTACTACAGGAGAAAATATCTCATCAAAATCTATACCTTGTTTTTACAAACCCTTGACCACCAACCTAGGTGCCTTATATCTTTTCTTTCCTCCTTCATCTTTAACTCTATACACCCACTTGTTCTCGCAATGCTCTTTTTCCTTTCAGTAGCTTCACCAAATCCCAAGTTTGGTTCTCCATGAGAGACTTATGCTCCTCATCCATGGCTTTCTCCCACTTTCTTACCGGCATTTACCTCGCATTTCTTCATCAAAGCTCTCTCGGCTCTCCACTATCAAGTGAGTAATAAATAATAAAGAGAAGGAGAAAACGTTTAGGTTCTTTTCTTACCCTAGAAGACCTCCTCACCGTAGGAGTTTGGGGTTCCCTGTTGAGTAGGTTCCTGAACTAATTCATGGGTCACTTTCCCATCCGGTAAGATCCTCTACCATTGCATATTCTTTCTTGGATTCTTCCATGTTTTCCTACAACTGTTGCTTATACATGACTTTCTCATTAAAGACCACATCCCTAGATCGAATTATTTTCTTGTCCTTAATACTCCAACATTTAAACCCAAAGTCATCACCACCATAACCAATGAAAGTACATTTTTTCGATTTAGCCTCTAGCTTGGTCCTATCATCCTTGCCTATATGAACAAACACCTCACATCCAAATACTCTAAGAAATGAATAATAAACTTTCTTACCATACCATGCCTCCTCGGTATGCCTCTATCCAAGGAACTTGAGGGTCCTCTGTTTATCAAGTACACAATTGTGCAGCTTCACCGCTTCGCCCAAAAAGAAAGAGGCAGCCCCTACATGTAACCTCATGCTCCTAGACATTCCATTATTGTTTTGTTCATCCTTTCTGATACCCCATTCTGCTGTGGAGTTCCTGGAACCATATTTTTCCTGTGGATTCCATTCTTAGAACAATAATCATTAAATTCATTGCTACAATACTCCCCTCCATTATCTGACCTGAGACATTTTAGCTTAAGACCTGTTTCATTCTCTACCAAGGCTTTCCATTTAACAAAAGTGTCAAATACATCATATTTGTTTCTAATACAATAAACCCAAACTTTCCTTGTTGCATCATCAATAAAAGTAACATAATAACTTGAACCCCAAGAGATGATACCTGAGCCGACCCCCACACATCAGAATGTACCAACTCTAACTTACTCTCTTTCTTCATAGGTCCAACCTTGAGAAACCTTACTCACTTCGTTTCCCATATATGCAGTTCTCACATAAATCCAAACCTGTTTCTGTATATCCAAGAAAATTCTTCTTTATGATGTTCATGCCCTTATGGCTCATATGACCGAGCCTATAGTGCCATAATGTTGTATCTACATCTGAAGCCAAAAGATTACAATCATTAGTACTATCAGTGGTTAAATACAAGGTTCCAACCTTCTTACCTCTTGCCACCACAAGAGCACCCTTGGTAACCTTCCAAGAGTTAGCTGTAAATATCACAGTACAACCATCACTTCCCAATTGCCCCCGCCAATATCAAATTTCTCCTTAATGTAGGCACATATCTGACATCCTTCAATAGCCATGTATTCCCATTTTGCATCTTAACCTGAACAAAACCTTTTCCAACTATACTGCAAGGCTCATCATCACCAAGAAAAACATGCCCAAAATCCCCTTGAACATAATCAACAAAATAATGCCTATGTGGAGTAGCATGAAAAGAAGCCCCTGAATCTAAAACCCAAGATTCAGTAATATTATGCAAAGAAAGAATCAAAGCATCCTGACATACATTACCCGATGCCACATTTTCCTCCTTGTTTTCTTCCTATTGTTTCTTCTTGTCCCAAGCTCCCAATAATCCTTCTTTGCATGCCTAGACTTTCCACAGTTCCAACATATAATCTTTCTCTTGGATTTTGACCTTGCCCGATCTTTTGATTTTCCACGGTTTCCTCTATTCTTCTGTCTCCCTCTAGTTTCCACTATCAAAGCATTCCCTAAAGTAGAAGATTCCCTGGAGCTTTTTCTTCACATTTCCTCACTTAGAATCACCCCTACAACATCCTCAAACTTCAACTTCGAGTTAGCTGGAACCGAGTTGCTTACCGCCATTACTAGGCTATTCCAACTTTCAGGTAAAGAGCACAGAATTAATAAAGCCCTAACTTCTTCATCAAATTCTATCAGAATCAAGCTAGTATATTCACAACCATATTGAAATCATTTAAATGATCTCACATGAACTATTCTCGACATCTTCATATTAAACAAATTTTTCATTAAAAATATCTTATTAGAGGCAGAGGGTTTTTCATACAACTTCCCTAATGCATCCATTAGATCTTTTGTAGTCTTTTCCTTTGAAACATTAAATAATATCAAAGATGCAAGACACAACTGGATCGTTCCAAGTGCCTTCCAATCCAACAAATCCCATTCCACATCTGTCATACTTGAGGGTTTGTTCACCTTCTCAGACAATGAAGTATAAAGATCCTTCTAATAAAGGTAATCTTCCATCTGCATCTTCCAAAGACTGAAATTCTACCCGTTGAATTTATCAACCCTAGATCTTCCATCATCTGCCATAGCTCCCACTCAAGATAAAACTTTCCCTACGATTCAACACTTCAGCAAACCAAACCAGCTCTGATACCAATTGTTAGGAAATAAGAGATAAAATATGTGGAATAATCCCTTACATAATCGTAACAATAGAAACTAATATGCAGAAAATATTACAGATCTCAAATAAAAGTGTAGAATAAATAACACAACACAGAGAGATAAGATTTAATGTGGTTCACCTAATTTGGGCTACATCCACCAAGAATCACTTGCTCATATTTTATTACAAGCCTCCACTCTCTCAATACAATACCCAAATCCGTTTGGAGCTATGCTCAACAAACTCTACAGAATTCACACCCAAATTCAAAACACATCTGCAATACATTTGCTTGTATTTCTATCATATGCATAAGACTATATAAATAGACAATCGCTAAGTAGTTTTACAAAACCATGGGTATCAAACAATGGGCAAAAAAAAACCGTCCCATAAACCTATGGGTAATCAAGAGGTAGTTTTACAAAACAATGGGTACCAAAAACCATGGGCCCAAAAACAGCCCATAACGGTTACTTCCATTACCCATGGGTTAATAAACCACCCATGAAAATTTACTTGAGGGCTTCACCCCAAAACCCCCTTCGATTGGGAGGCTTCACCCCCCGAACTCGACCCGCTCACTTTGGTGAGCGGGACCGTCAGAAAATACCCGTGTGTAACACATAGAAGGTGTACCACACTCTCTAACATGAAAATAGGCTCCACAAACATAACATTCTCCATTTAGCCTTCAAACAGCTAGACTAGGTTTAGATGAGCACCTACAAACCATTCTCTCACCTTACAACCAACCTATGAACCTGTATGAGGACTTCCACACACTCCAAACATGCTCACCATGCCTCTACTACACTTCTCAAGAAACCATCTGTCCCAAATAATATTTTTTATTAGATCAAGATTGCACTAGTGGATCGAATCCATTTGCATGAGAAGAGAACCGGAAAATTGGTTCTAGGGTCTCTGAAAAATGCACATATGAGGTATTTTGTAATTTTTGTATTTACATCTCGCATATAATAATTTATTGGCGTAATATTTTCTACAATTATCGCAATAAGATGTCTAACGATCAATTTGACTCATTACCGTGTTAACTGAGCCAATATGCCTCCAATATATTTGCAAGTGAGGTATGGTGGGGTTTTTAAAGAAGGGATCCCTCATTATTTTAATTAATTCCTCAATTTCAATTTTATTTTCTACTATATGGGTTGGTAAATAATCTTGGCTACACTGGGGTGTTCAACTATGAGGGCCAGGAGGGTTGATAGGATTTGTATGGTTTTTTTGTGGTTGTGGTGGAGCTATAAAAATTTTAAAAACATGTATTTAATTAAAATCTACAATATAATTACCAAATTTCAATGTAATTCAAAGAAAACCATTTTCTCTACCTCTTCTCTACGACACCATTATTTATTCCACCTCAATCCAAACTTTGATGTGATTTGCAAATGATCTTGGGAGTTAAATGGTTCAACATGAAACACGACATCGCAAGGTTTGTTGTAAAATTTGTTTTTGGGGAAATAAAAATGAGGATGTCCTTTGATTTTTAGATTTATAGCTTTCGATAATGTGTATGCATTTTGGCTTCTTGGATTTCCAAACCAAACAAAACAAAATGTGTACGTATTATTGCAAAACACGTATGTGTTTCTCTTATTATCATATTTGTGTCTACTTTTGAGCCCCCTAGATTAGTGTACTTACCCTTCAACCAAACCAATCTGCTAATGCTTTGAATCATTCAGCTTCTAGTATAAGAACTAGTCTTGAGGAATCAATGTTATTTAGTATTTTTGAAAAACCTTTGGTAGAAAGATAGATATAGGAGCATCTAGTTTGGGATAGATTTTTTTAATATTTTTTAGCATGTATTTTTTTTATGATTTTTCAAGTACAAAAATTTAAATTTTGAAGAATAACGGATAATTGACCATGCCCCCAAACTACCTCAAAAATACCAGAATTAGTTTTTTTAATATGTACATAATTAGTCCTAGTTTGGGACTGTAACATTTTTATTCAATTTTGATGAGTCAAAAAAAAGATACAGGATGAAAGATAGACGTGTATAAACTCAAGAAAATAGCTACAAAAAGACAGTTAGGAAATAGTTAGTATAAAAACCTTATATTAGTCACAAAAATTGAAAATCATATTTTTAGAAAGAAAAAAGTTTATTTGATCTCGTAGTCATGTTTTTATTAAATTTTTTGATGGTTTTAGTTTGATTTATTATGGAGGAATAACTATTTTAACATTTTTTAAAATGCATTATTTTCTCGTGGTTTTGTAGGTCCATGCCCTAGCTTGGGGATCCAAACCGGATCTAATCCTATAGGCATGCCTTGGAATAAGAAAATATAAAAATGTGTAAATGTTATAACGCATACGTGTTATGATTTTAATATACTTCATGCCCATACAACATATTTTTCATCTCTTTCACGGGATTTTTGTCCCCTTTCTATCTGCTCTGCATATTCATATACATTCTTGCATGAATTTTGAGTAGTTGAGCTTGTCCCCTACCCCACTATCTATATTTTATAATCATGGGGGATAAAAAACAATGTAAGGACATGAATAAAGTCAAGAACAAGACACCAAAGAAATTGGAAGAGATGAGAATAAAGAAAGTGAAGTGGATGTAAAAACTTTGTGAAGGGCAAGGTACATCTACTATATCAAATATACCTAATGTTTTAAAAAAATGAGGAGAATAATGATTTTTCAATGAATATTGATAATGAATTGAATGATAATGTTGGTATGGATAAAGAAATTGATATGAATCCAAATGTTGAACCTTTACCTGAGAATACAAATGTTGAACCTTTACCTAAGAATCCAAATGTTAATCCTGAAATTTGTGTGGAAACACTAAATGAAGAAAGTAACCTTGTTAATGAATCTTTACCTCTAAGAACAAATCCTTCCATTTTTCATAGAAAATGCATTCACTTAATTGAAATTATTAAAAACATTATAAAACCAATTCCTAACAAAATATCCGAAAGAAATGTGAGAAGAAAAGCTAAGGGAATTTGGGATAATTACTTTGAGAATTTAAATAATACAAAAAAAAAGTCAATTATTTATTACATTGATGAAATTAATTAAGATGAGACCTACAATGAAGGCCCTAGTGTTAAGAACATCTAATTTTGATGATCTAAAGGTGTCAATTATTGTTGAAAATATACATAAAACATACCACACTATAGTTGTCAACAAATTCACTAAAGATAGTAATACTATACAGCCTACACTTACTAATTGTATAGTAAGTGATTAAAAAATTATAAACAATTGATTAGAAAAACAAGTAGAACTTTGAAGCTAAACAGAAAAACTAATAAAATCAATGAAAGCATATGCAAAAGTCTTGAGTCACCAATAATAACTCGACTATTGGGCATTCTCTAGTAGACTCCCATGGAAAGACAAGGATACATCTAATATTCTAAAAGAATTACTTGTATATTTTTGGAATGAAAACACAAGGGTGTCACCGAATAGAAGAGATACAATAAAAATAAGAATAGGTTCTCGTAATCATGAATCATGTGCAAAACATTTTTAAATATGAATCAAACAAAAAATTCTCTAAGTTTAAGAATGAAAATTTAGAAATTACAATTATCCAAATATTTTTTGAAATGAACAAACCCTTTTATGTGAAAATAAATAACTCACATACCACTTGTTGTTGTAGGCATCATGTTGAATTTTCAATACATTATGATGTTTTTTTCAAGTATATTGTGTTTTGCATACTGACATCATGTTGCGTAAGAGTGGATTAAATGTCCCACCAAAATCTGTAAGGGAATTTATTCCTACGATATTTTTTGAAAGATCAATTGGACAATTTTTTTATAACAAAGCATGTTTGGATGGAATGTGCAACATATGTGGTGGCTTGCCAAAATTGAAAAGTTATATCCATGAGGAGAGTACACATTCAATAGGAAAATAATTAGTTAGTTTCAACAAATATAAATATGTGGCATATAAATTAAAAGATGGAAAAGAATCTAAGAGGTGTGAGCTTGTTACAAAATAATTACTTGTATCATAATATATGATCAAATTTACAGAGAAAATTATTTATGAGTATGCAAGGAACACACATAGATCTCGATGGTTGGATGAACAATTCAAGTTAATAAAAGGACACATTCCCACTTGGTACTATTGTTTCAGTAGTTGACTTTGCAGAGAATTACTCATTGTAGCCACAAATGGTTCAGTCACAATACTATAACTCAGTGCAAGTTGTTATTTTCGTGCATATAACATTCATGCACTCTTCGGAAAGCACCGAGAAAGATCAAAAATATTAATAGAGTATAATTTCTACATCAGTGATGATCGGACACATTCTACAAAATATGTACAAGAGTGTTTCAAGTTGTTTTTGTGAACATGAATGATAAGTACATTGTTTTCAATCAACATTACATTTAGTCAAACAACTGCACATCACAATTCAAGAATGCATGATTTTTTTATTGGCTAAGTAGGATGCACATATAAATAGGTGTACAACATATCTAGAGTTGTACCAAGGCAGGACATGGGAAAAGAAATCATGATGGTGCATGAGTAGGTGTGAAAAATAGCTAGCAAAAGAAGAGTTCAAATTCAAATATGGTGCTATATTTATAGCTACAGAAAGCATTGTTTATTGGTGTGGCAATAACATGGGCCATGAATCTCAAGAGAGTTCAATGGTTCATAGATATTTCAATTTGATAGAGGAAAAGCATTTAACAAGCTATGAAAATTGTATGAAATTATATGATCAAGTGATATGCACTCATATCAGTAGCTCAAGTGCAAGTTCTTGGACTATTCGTACTAGGTGCATGACATGTTTTTGTATATCATGCTTTGATTTTGTGTGGAATGAATGTGAGTCACAATAGTGGGTGGATGAATGGAGTTTTAGAACTCTAATTCCACTCAACACATATCAAGTTCAACGATCATTACAACTTATAGTATCTTTAAATCATATGACAACATCATCTAACTTTGAGAAAGTATCTGATTTAGTGCAATAAGATACATATGTATGTCATGTTATAAATTTATAAATTATTAAATGATCAACTCTTAATGTATTTTAAATTTGAATTGAGTTTTACTTTGTGATGTAGGGAACTTTTTGCAAGCTTATTATGATAGAATTTAATGAAGAGGGAACAAAAGACTACTTTTCCCATTGTGCAAAGGGAAATTTTTTTGACTTCCACAATCATTGATGATGAAGACCATCCCACTGGGTCAGTGGTAGTCACTGGAACTTGGTTTCGATGACATCCTATCAAAAAATCAAATACTTGGTTATTCCAAGACTATGAAGTACATAGAAAGATACTTCACTATTTAAATTTTGCTTTTGCAACAACTATTGAATTGATCAAATATCGAGGTAGGCTATCAAACAAGAATCTATGGAAGGTTCGTGAATCAGATCATGAAGAAAATCTTGATACTATCAATAGTAGAGTTGATCTTTGTGGTTCATTGGATTGATTTTCCAAAGGTATGTTCACTTAAGATTGGATATACATCTACATGTATTTAATTTTAATATTTACTTTAAAATTTAGTTTAATTTTTAGGTTTTAAAATTATATTTAATTGCTTACTAACATGTTTACGTAGGTTAGTGGTGCCAAAAAAACTTCCACCTTCATGTGGTTGGCACTATTAGTATATAATTTATTATTCTCGAAGCTAAAATAATATAATGGAAATTAAATATTAGAAATGAACAATAAGCAGAAATTCTCATTTCACCACCTATATTGTATGAAAAATCTCTTCTTACAATTCTCATTTCACCACCTATATTGTATGAACCATCTCTTCTTAACATGTTTCCTAGTACTTGTTTCACATTGAAGGATTTTGGGAAAAAAACGAAGCCTCACCCACCATTTATCATACCACCCCAATGTGTGTGTGTAGTTGGTTTGGTGCCACGAGATTCCGTTTGCAAAATATAGTAATGGACAACCTTACACTAACTTAAACTGGACTATTTGGTGCTTTTGCAAATAATATGATAATAATAGGACCGAATTGAGATGGAGAAAACCAAGACAAAATTTATTATAGGTACCAACATGGAGGTTTAGGATCAAAATAGACCTTCAAGTGTACCATGGTGACCAAGAAATCCCTGAAAATTTATACCATTTTTTGCTCTCATGGCTCTTAAGGGACTACACCTAGATGAAGTAGCTCGAAGAAGCACTAGGATCATTGGGCACCAAAATGAAATCTCCCCAAGTGTTTATTAGGCCACTCTAATGTGTGTGTGTGTATTTGGTTTAGTGCCACAAGCTTCCATTTGCAAACTATAACAATGGATAACCTTACACTGACTCAAACTGGACTATTCGTCACTTTTACAAATAATAGGACAATGAGAGGATCGGATTGAGATGGAGAAAACTAAGATAGGATTGTGTAGAGGTTACAACATGGAGTTATAAGATTAGATGATATCTTTCAAGGTGCCATAAGAACCAAGAAATCATTCGATAAACTTATACCATTTTTGCTCTTAGGGCTCTTAAGGGACTACACACAAATGAAGTAGCTGAAAGCACCAAGATCATTTAGCACCAAAAACATCCTACCCAAGTTTTTATTATGCCATCCCAATGCGTGTGCACATCGGTTTGGTGCCACAAGCTTCCTTTTGTAAAATATAGCAATCGACAACCTCATACTGACTCAAATTGGACTATTCGACGCTTTTGCAAACAATAGGATAACGAGAGGAATGAATTGATATGGATTAAACCGAGACTAAATTTTGTATAAGGTACCATCATGGAGGTTTAGGATCTGGTGATACCTTTTAAATTCCATAGAGACCAAGAAATCACTCGATGTAGGATCTGTGAAACCTTTCAAGGTGCTCAATCAGGGTTTAGGAGGGTTTGTAGTCTTGAAGCATGAAATCAAGGAATTCTTGCATAAGATTTGGAAGGAAAAATCTTGAAGAGGTCCCTCAACTATTAAAGGAGAAAATTTGAGTTTCATTGGTGGAAGAGTGAGATTTCCTTACCAGTCCCTTAGAGGATTGTATGCACAATTGTAAACCTAGTTTGAGAAGCCATTTTACAAAGAACCCAAGCTTTATATATTGAGCTAAGCATTGAAACTTATAGGGAAGTATAATAGGATTAATGGGTGATTTAATATTCTTGATTTTCCTTGGGAACCTCATACAAGTGGATATATGCTACACAGTATAGTGGGATAAGGCTAGTTAGTGCTTCAAGAGAAAAAAGTGAAAAGGTGAGCTCTAAGGAGTTGTAGAAGGAGTTGGAGTTTGAGATTTTGGGAGCACCTTAGGGATGGAAAAATTGAACTAATGAAGCTTGTAATAATTTTTTGGGTATCCTTAGATCCTTCTATCCATGCTTTTTTAAGATACATTGTCTTAAGGGGCATAGTTGATGATTTTGGAAAGACGAACAACATTGGTGTTTGGATCCTTATGAATCAAGTTAGGGATGGTCCTAATGATTTTATGAGGTGTTAAAATATGGGAGAATACTAAGAATCATTGAAGAAGGAAATATGTGCATGATAAGATAGGAACTAGTACAAAGAGACCAAGAGCAAGAAGAAGTGCAAGGTAAATACAAGAGTAAGTGTTGTATGAAAATCACAATCACATAAATAATGAATATGGATAATTAGTCATTATTATTATGAAACCAATCTAATGAAACCACAAACAATTTATAAATATTCAATAATATATCTTATTTATGAAACCACTCTAATGAAACCACAAACAATTTATAAAAATTCAATAATATATCTTATTTAATTTGAATTGAAACTTTGAACCTAGGTTTAGAAAAGGTTCTCTAAACATATACACATTGATAAATTGAACAAATAATTACTCAGATTAGATAACTCTTTATACATGTTATATAAATATTGATTTCCAAAGTTTCATGCATATTATACATCAAAAACGCTAGTATACAACACCAATAAATGAAAAAATATCCATAATGTCTTATATTGTCAAGTGCACATCATATTAGTTTGGATATAATTATAATCTTAGAAATGTAAGGTCTCATAAAAAATATCGAGTTCCAAATAGTATTAACGTGCACAATAAATATAAAAATGTGAATAGGTCATATAATATCAAGTCAATGCCATATAGGCATACATATAATGTCAAATGTGCATATAATGCCATGCACATATGCATATAAAATAAATTCACACACACACACACACACACAAAACACACACACACACACACACACACACACACACACACACACACACACACACACACACACACACACACACACACACACACACACATCCTATTCATCAAAATCTATCCCTCTCTTTTCCTTGCTCAAAGAAGGCCCTCCCTTAGACATAGATGGAGATCTATGAGATGACTTGGGATCCTCCATGGCCTGACTACATGAGTCCTCTTACGCTCAAAACTCAATTGTAGTTGAACCTATAAATGTAAAAAAATTCAAAACTTAATGTATAATTTTTCAACATGTATAAGACCATGTTAATGAAACTATTTACATGTACACGCACTTATCACAATCTCTCAATCATGTTGAATCTACATCTCACACTCAACTGATTCAACAGGAGCTACTTGGATCATGAACTGGGGTGTCAAAATGATGAGCTCAAGGAGTTTGTTCCTCGAAGTAAAAATGGAAGGGGTTGAACCCTACATACACATAAGATTACAAAATCAAACATCAAAATTAGCTTATAGAACTATATTAACAATAAAATTTTTGAATGTAGATCTAAACATTTATGCCAACTAAGTACATGTATGTGTAATGACAATATTTTAACTAATTTTATCAATATACAACTTTTTTTTACCGTGTCACGCCTGTGAATCATATGAATAGAGCTGCTACCTGTCATATGTAACTCCTACATATACACAATGTAGTCACGTTGATTATCTACATGATGCTACAATGAAGGAAATTATTAAAATAATTGAACATAATATGAATTACATGAGCTATTTAATGAAAATACATAGTTTGTATACCTCAGTGAGTTTCTATGCAGATGAAATCACAACGGCAACACCTTTCTCTACTCCTCATAGAGATGGTGGTGTGTCTAGTGAGGTCATCAACTTTATAAAAATATATCACATCAAGTTAGTTGAGCATATATAATATATATATATATATATATATATATATATATATATATATATATATATATATATATATATATGTACAAGAACATACATATATTTGAGTTCAAAAGTTATATATATTTACATATGTGAAAATTTACACAATTAACATTCTAAATTACCTCTGTGAATGTATGCATAGGCATGGTGCTCACAACCTATGGTTGGGATGATGACATCCCTCCCACGCATTGTAATATTAATGCATACATGTACATATGTATGTGTAAGTTAATAAATTTGACCAAGTTCAAATACAATTATTTTAAAATTTAACATATATAAGTAAATCAAGTACTCAATCTTTTTGTAACATGTAATAAAAAATAAAAAATACCTGTGAAGGTGTCATCGATGTCTGAAATCTAAATGTATCACTCAAAAAGTGTCAGACATAGCCACATTATCATGTGTACCACCAATGAAAACTCCACCAACACCAATCTGCATGAAAGTATCATCCTCATCGGGTCCCAAGCATATGCTACCACAAGACATGCAAAGATGTGGCCTCATGCTACTACTACCTAGAGGAATACTCTGTCTACCTCCACCAACATCAATATAAGAAATATCCCTCGTATGTCGGAAAAGGGTATCAGAGAGCGCCTAAAGCATGTGTAGTGTATCAATCTCTACTGTCTCCTTCACTATTGCAGGATAGTCTCAAAATGAGTGGGATTTTGTATGGGGACTCTACCATGCTTGAATAGATGCATGTTGTGCATTTGGTATATCATATGTAGAGCCTTTCGTCATCCCTAAAACTTGTGGCAATCAAAATAGTTTAGGATCTCATTGAGGATAAACTCACAATAGAGTTTCCTCAAAAATTATAGTGGAACCTCATTGTTATTGCAAGGTGGAATATCAAATACCATCCACCATCGGTCCCAAAAAATATTTTTTTATCAGATCATTATTGCATCAATGGATGGAAGCCTTTTGCATGACAATGAACAAGCAAATTGGTTATGGGATCCATGAAAATGCACATATGAGGTATTTTGTAATTTTTTTTTCATCTACATATGATAATTTATTAGCGTAATATTCCCTACAATGCTCTCAATAAGATGTACAACGATTAATTTAACTCATTTCCATGTTAACTTGAGCCAATAATGTCTCTAATGTATTTGCAAAAGAGGCACGATGGGGGTTTGTAAAATGGGGATCCCTCATTGTTTTAATTAACTCCTCAATTTCAATCTTATTTTCCACTATATGGGCTTCTAAATCCTCTTGACTACCTAGGGATGTTCAACAATTGTATGAGGGATAAGAGGGTTGATAGGATTTATAGGGTGTTTTTGTTGTTTTGGTGGAGTTGTAACAATAACAAAACACGTATTTAATTAAAATCTACAATATAATTACCAAATTTCAATGTAATTCAAAGAAAATAATTTTCTCTACCTCTTCTCTATGGCACCATTGTCAATTCCACCTCAATCCAACCTTCACGGTGATTTACAGATGATCTTGGGAGCTAAATGGTTGAACACGAAACGTGACTACAAAGTATGATGTAAAATTCATGTTTGGGGGAAATAAAAATTAGGAAGGGATTTTATTTTTTTATTTATAGCTTAGATTAATGCATACGCGTTTTAGCTTTGGGGAGTTCCATACCAAAAAAATAAAATGCGTACGCGTTATTCCAAAACACATATGTATTTTTCTTATTATCGGATTTATGTCTAATTTTTATCCCCTAGATTGGTGCACTTACCCTCCAACCAAACCAATCTCTGCAACAACTCATTTAGGCTTCTAGAACTTAAAACCAGTCTTGAGGAATCAATGTTATGTCACCTTCAAAACCACTTCCAATCTTAACCACCACCTAAAACACATCAAGGAAACTTCTAACAACAAGTAAAAGCCTAAAAGTATAACTCACATGGAGAAATCTTACCCAACACTCTTATTTTTATTGGCTTCTTAATCAAGCCTAATAGGATCAATTAGGCCACTAGGGTTTCAACATGAAACCAACTCATCATGCCATTCCAAAAGCTCAAATGCATCATACTAGGTGTCAATAAAATATCCATGACCATCATATGCATCAACAACAAGAAAAATGATCAAACTCACTTCAAACCAAGAGACTAGCATTTTAGCCCTTAAGGCCAAAATCAAGTAGAATCAATTTTAGAACCCGTAACTCAAAAATTATCCAAAACATCTACCTAATAATTTTCATGACTATGTATCACATCTCCCAAGGATTCTAGAACAATTTTTTTCATCTTGGAACCTCCATCTCAACCCTAAAACTATAAAAACCCATAAAACTAGGGTTTTTATCTCTCTTTCCCAAAATAGTTAGAACACCAAACCACCATCAAAATATGATCTCAGAATCCTCTTCGACCCCGATGTGTCACTTTTTCTTTGGAAGACATTTTGGATACCATACAATGCAAATTTCCCAAGTTTCTCTTTTATGAGGGTTTAACTAGGGTTTCAAACCACTTTAGCTTGTTAACAATTGTTTATAAAAATTTGATGATCAAATCACCTCATTCTTATTTTCGAACAATCTTATCTCAATGGAAAACCACTACCAAAATATTTGGGTCCCATGGAAAGTGTGTGTGAGTGGATGAGCATCTGAAGTTCTCAACTCGGGCGTATTTCTCCTTTGCCAAAACTTTGTTTGACCAAAAACTCATAACTTCCACAAAGCTCATCATAATGACCTAAACCTTGGCATGAAGTATCATGAAAACCTCCTCTAACCGACATGAAGTATTCATGAGGAGAGTACACATTCAATAGGAAAATAATTAGTTGGTTTCAGAAAATATAAATATGTGGCATATCAATTAAAAGATGGAAAATAATGTAAGAGGTGTGAGCTTGTTACAAAACAATTACTTGTATCATAATATATGGTCAAATTTATAGAGAAAATTATTTATGAGTATGCAAGGCATGCACATAGATCTAGATGGTTGGATAAATAATTCATGTTAATAAAGGACACATTCCCACTTGGTACTATTGTTTTAGAATTTGACTTCACAGAGAATTACTCATTATAGCCACAAATTGAGGTTCAATCACAATACTTTAACTTAGTACAAGTTATTTCCATGCATATAACATTCATGCACTCTTCAAAAAGCATTAGAAATATCAAAAATTATTAAGAGAGTATCATTTCTACATCAATGATGATCATACACATTCTACGTTTATGTACAAGGTTGTTTCAATTGTTTTATGCAAACTTGAATGAGAGGAATGTTGTTTTCAATTAACATTACATTTGGAAGACAAATGCACATCACAATTCAAGAATGTATGGTTGTTTTATTGGCTATGTAGATGCACATAGAAACATATGTACAACATATCTAGATTTTACTTGAGGCAAGACATGGGAAAGGAGAGCATAATGGTGCATGAGTATGTGTGAAAATATCCATTTCAACAAAAGAGTTAAAGTTCAAAGATGGTGCTAAATTTACAGTGCAGAAAGCATTGTTGATTGATGTGTCAAGAACATGGGCTATGAATCTCAAGAGATTTCAACTATTCATCATGTCAATTGTTTCCCGAAACCCAGGTTTTCAAAACCATGGAAACATATCTTTGCATGTTTCATGTCACTTGTTTCCCAAAACCCGAAACCTGAAATGATCCTTTGTGTCGGGTTTTCGGAACTTGATAACATCCAAACATCTCATGCTTCATGACAATTGTTTCCCGAAACCCGATTTGATAGTAAATCCTTTGTGTCGGGTTTTTAGACACTCGAGCATGATGACATGGCATTAATGTTGAGTTGTCGGTAGTTGGCACACGTGTCGGATGAGGTGTAATTAATGCTAGGGCTTTATAAATAGTTTGATTTTACACGTCATTTTTACCTAGTATATTTTCACTGCGTGGATTTTTTGTGCATGTTCCTTCGACCTCCAAACCAATGAACCTCTTGATCGATTTTGTGATCCATCTTTGACCATTTTTGAATTTATTGAAGGTATTTTTCTCTTCTTACCACTTTGAGGTCTTTTGGGTTGTTTTTGAGGTGTTCATTTGGTGTTTTTCCTCTTTTCTTTTTCTTCCCTCTAGGTTTAGGGTTTTGGGTTGTTTTCTTCATTTTCTGTTGTATTCCCATGAAACCTCTTGTTTGGAATTCACCCTTTGGGTGTTTTCTTATTTTTCCCATGGGATATACTCTTTTGATTTTTGAGAAGAATCTAAAAATCCTAACTTACGAACTTGGTGGGAATTTTACATGTTCTGACATCCCAAAACCGACGCCTTTGTTTCAGGTTTTACAGGGTGTCCGACATCCTCCAAACTTCCACAGAGTATCGGGTTTCTCCAAGTGCTCAACATCCTCTGGCTCCACTTGTATCAGGTTTTGTGAAGTGCTTAACATCCCCGGATCTTACTTGTATAGGGTTTTGCGCAAAGTGTTCCGACATCCTCCGAACTCGCAAGTGTGCGGGTCTTGACCGGTGTTAGACACTCTTCTAGTTCTCAGCAGTGTGTCAGAGATTATCACCTGCTCGACATCATCTAAATTCACTAGTCCTTGGTTTTTCAAGGTGTTCGACACGTTCTATTTCCTAACACACACAATCCATTAGTCTGTCGGGTTTCCGAGGCTGCTTTGCAAGTTTCAACATCCGAATAGTAGGGTGGGTTCTGCTCACTTGTTCAACAAACATCCAAACCCGATTGCTCTTTCAGTCATTTTCAAGACTCCTCATGTCGGACCCGAGCCCTTCTAAGTCTGGAAAGATGAAGTACAAATATCAGAAGATAGATTCTTCTTCTTATATAAGTTGCAATTATGACATCCGGGACACAGAGCTCGCAATATAGACATGGAAGACTTCTAGAAAAGGATCGAGGATTCTTCTTAGAATTCATGGATGAAGTCAATAGCCGGTAGTGGTCTCCCACTCACAAGCAGGGTTTCAGTATCAACCCAATGCCCTAAATTCATTCTGGCATGTGCTTCTCACTATGACTCAGCCTCCCGCTCAGTGAGAAATCAAGCAGGAGAGTCTATAGTAAAATTAGATGGAGATTACTTTGATCAACTCCTAAAGTTTCCCAACTTTATGGAATATGTTGATTTAAATCTTAAGTCAACACAGAAATCTTGGGACAAAGATCAAGAAGACTACATCAAGCACGTGAACAAGAAATTCTTGATCAAGGCTAAGCCAATTGTTTCTAGGTTTCCTAAGATGGTTCCTAGAAGTGATTTTATACTTGAAGTTAGTGATATCATCACCCTACTGAGCCAGTTATTTGGGCTCCCAGAGTCAAAATAATTCCAAGGGTGGATGTATCAGTTCATGGTCATCATTAAGAAGAATGACCAAGGGATTGATTGGGGCACCTTAATAAGTGATGAGATAGACTCTCAAATGAAAATGGTCTTGTCTATCTGGCAAGTTCTACATGATGTGTATGTCACCTATGCAAAACAAGCAAGGTATGAGAAACTACCAGGTTGGATGCAAAAGGGAACCAAACAACTGATCACATATATATCGGTACTTCCCTCAGTTGACAATAAAAGGATCTAAAGATCAGTTTAGGAGAGTGAATGATGCCTTCTTTTATGAAAATATTTACAGGTTGGACCCTGAGCTGAGAAAGAGAAGAGTTTCTGATGAGGCATGGGCAGAGGTGTCAAAATGGGGCTGCATCTTCTTGCAATTCAAGAAGTTTACCTATCTTCGGGTGGTAAGGTTCCATGGTACTCCTTTCCATTTGCCCAAGTTTCTAGGTGACAAACTCATCCTTATGGAGTTGGTCAGACAATTGTTGGATTTCCACAAGTTCCAACAAAGTAGACACAAGGCCGTTGTCTCCTTCCCAATTTCCATGGAAGGTACACATGTTCTATAGTGGTGAAGGCCAAGAATGTGGTGCACAAACTTCAGGATAAACTGAAGAAGCATATGAAGTTCAGAGAAGGATTCGATATTCGAGGAGTCCTTAAGTCATATGGAACCTTGTATCTGCATGTGCCCCATGTAGAGGACATCTGGGTTGATCTTCGGATGAGGTTGTCTGAAGAAAAGACAATAGCAGGTTGACTCTTGAAGAAATCCAAGCATTAGATCTGGCTGATATCCCAAGAAGGCACCATGGATAATGAAAGTGTCTTGGAACCTAGATATGAATAGTCAGATGGAGATCAACTTGGATTCCAGACCATCGATTGGTCCATTGCTAAAAAGGCTTCTATCACCGAGAGAGCTGCTCAAACCCTTGTTTCACACTAAGGCATGGCTCATTTCTTGGGGAATGAGTTATAAAGAAAAGAGATTTTCAAAGATAGCTACTCTAGAAGTGGGACCCTCCAAGGGAGAAAAGGAAAAGGATAAAAGCCCTACTAAGAGACAAATAAAGTTTAAATTTGTCAAGAAGAAGAGAGAAAAAGAGGGGCTGAATCATCTACTCCCACACAAATAGTTGAGGTATTGGATTCTCCTCCTCAACTAGAGACAGGAGGAATTCTCCCAGAAGTCGAGATTTCTCAACCTCTCATTTCTCCTTTTGATGATTGCTCATCGAGGTAAGCCTTGCCCTTGCTTCTCAAGCTTTGGCCTTAGATTCTTTACCTCCTCTCCCCCAATCTTCCTCATCACATTTTTCAACTCCACTTTCATCAGCCATGACCAACATTTTCTCGATCTTTCACTCTCTCTCTGCTATTGGGCCCGTTGGCTATAGAAATGCCTCCTCCTTCCGCACCTTCATTCCCTCAGTCTATTCCCATAGTCACTACACTTGCAGTCATCATGACTCCTGCAAGAAAATCTTCCTCCACCCACAGATACAACCATGACACCTCCAATAGGAGCAAATTTCTTCCTTTACCTGTACCTCAATGGTTGGTGACCAAACTCGAGGAAGAGGAGGAAGGTGGTAGTTCCCCTACCAGCCTTGATTTAGTTCACTCAAGGTCTCTCCTACCAAATCTACTAAGAAACCTAAAATAGTTTCAAGGGTTTCAGTAGATGCCTCAGGACATAAGTTTGTAGAGATTGCCACTCCATTGTGGCTGAAAAAACCAAGGAGAACATAACAACTTTCGATTATCAGATTACAAGGGTGGATCTGGGAAAGGTAACAATAGAAGGGGCACAACAAGATGCACAAGATGCCATGAATGTGCTATGCCAAAAGCTGAAGGAAACAAAGGTGAGCAGGGATGAGCTAAAAGAGAAAGTGGAACAGTTGATAGAAGTATTGCTTAAGCTCTCAAAGCCCTCTCAATCAACCCCATCATCTTCTACTCCCACTCCTATCAGGTTCGACTTCTCATCAGTGCCTATTATTGAGAAGATCAATGAGAAGGGGAGAATGGTGGATGAATGGATTCAGAGGTTACTCCTTCAAGGAAGGAAAGTCATTGATGATATAGTAGAGGTGTATAAATCCTTGGAGGAAATGAAAAAGGATGGTGACAAGATGAATGATGAATTTTCACAGGAGGCTGGAAACCTCAAACTAACTTTGGAGGCCCTCAATGCACTGAAGAAAATTCCATCTCGGGTCTTAGTGGAAGAAGGAGTCATTCCACATGGGGATAAACACTTCCAGCTAACCAAGGCTATTAGGTTCAAGATAAAGATTCTTAGTGAAGCTTGCAGCAAGTTGAGAGAATCCAGAGATCAGTTGATTGATGCCACCAGTGATATCAAAGAAGAGTTGTTCAAGATATTTCCCAAAGTATTGGATGAAGGCTCAACCATTCTACCTACTGATGGTTTCTATAAACAAATTCAAGAATCGATCAAGCAAGAACCAACTTCCATCTTTGATCTGAGCATCATTGATAAATTTATAAAGATTGAGAATGTTTTGGAATCTCTGAGAAAACTTAATAAGAGATTGAAGAAACTTCCTGGAAACACAAGTGACACACATAGAAACTTGTGAGGTTCTAAGTGATTATTCTAGTGCACCAGATGAAGCTGAAATGCAAGACATAATCCGGAAGTTTCAAGAGTTTGAGACAAGAAGGCATCACTGGAAGAAGACAAGGATGAGGAAACATGAAATAAGCAATGATGTTACATGTCATTTCCTTCCAGAAATTGACATGTCTTTTTCATTTCGTTTTGTCATGTAGGAAGTAAATTTTGACTTGGTCTCCTACGTGAGAGTCAAGAAAAATAGGACTCTCATTAAAAGACTATTTTCTAGGATTTATCCTATTTTCTCTCAACTCTTTTTATTATAAATAAGGGATACTTATGCATTCCAAAGGGTTGAGATTTTTGGAATATTGAGAACTATTGTAAAGAAGAAAAACTTTGTGTTTTCTTTTAATCATTTGAGGAATAGAAACCGATGCTATTTTACAAACTTTGTGTTGTGAGATTCATCTCTCTTAAGATATTGTTCTTATGTTCAGAATCTTAAGCTATTATTTGTTTAGCACTCTCGATTATTTTAATTGTTTCAAACATTACATTTGTTATCTAAAACTCGTATGATTATTTTGTGATCTGTGTTTTGCTCGAAAGAAAATACGTTCCTCTCATTTCCTTTCCATTGTGTTTCTTCCATAATAATAATTTCCTTTCCAATCCATTCCATTTCTAAAACTGCAACATCTTCACCTAGTGTGGATATGGATTTCAGGATTCTATCCCAACCCCAATGGTTAGAATAGTGTGAATATTGTATATATTATTTCTGTTGTGTTTTAGATTAGTAATAAATAAAGAAGCCTCACCTATCTTTGAGGAGGGATTTAATCCCATGTACTATGGTTGAACCTCATATTTTGGCTTGAAAAAATATCCAACCAACAGTTTTTGGTGACTCCATTGGGGATATATGGATTGATAAGACTAAGCTTATCCTATTGGTGTCTGGCGACTCCGTATTTGCCTTATTTTTCAAAGAAGATCTATTTTCTAGTTCAAGCTGGCTAGAAATATCTTCACTCGGTCAAGCCGAGCTAGGGGTGAAACTGATCCATTCTTTGATTTGCTTCAAGCAACACAATTTCAGACTTTCACCCAAATAGTGTTGCATCTAGCCGAGTGAGAAGTTCTTCACCTATCCGAAGAACTCGGGTTCTTCAAGAACAAGAAGTTTCTACAACCTACCATGCATTATTCTTGTCTGATACTCAGATTCCTATATGCACTTCATTAGAAGAATGGCAGCACAACCTGTGCCTTGGGGTGTGGCTATTGGTCCTCTTTCCCTAACTCCACCATTGCATGATCTACCACATGGATCACGTAAGAATATTCCTAAGTTCAATGGTGATGGGAAGCAACACCCTGATGAACACATCACTTCATTCTTTGTCGCATGTGGCATTCTTGGAGTTGCTCATGAAGACATCTCTATTCGACTCTTCGTTGAGACATTACATGGTGTGTAGCAATAGAATGGTTCTACCATCTTCTAAATGCATGCATTACCAACTGGACTACCATGCGGTCTATATTTGAAGCAAGGTTCAAACTGGCTGAAGACTCTCATGCCTTGTTAGCACAACTTACACACATGAAGAAGGAGTCTTATGAACCCATGTGGGATTTCATAGCCAAATTCAACAAGTTGATTCGTAAGATCCCAGAGTTAGCCATTCCCACTCTTGAAAATCAAAAGTGTTTCTTCATCATCAACTCAGCCCCCTGATGTGAGCTTCTTGTTGAGAAGATCTGTTATCCCCGATTTGGCCACTGCTCAAGCTACAACCACTGAAATAGAAGATGATCTTATTCTAGCTGGAAAGATCAGAAGAGAATCATCTAAGCCTAAAAATTAGAGTTCTTCTCAGAGTACTACTGATCCTATGATTCAGAAGATGGCCAATGACTTGATTGCTTTAAAGAAGCAAATGTCTCAACAAGCAACCAACATTCCTTATCGGGATATTCCTAGATGGAATTTCAACAATGCCAATAGTGCTCCCACAAGAGATAGGAATCGGTTGATTGCTGCTCCCACCAGGCTGGCCATTGAAGCTCCTCCTATCAACGTAGTAGTTGAAATAGTTGAGGAGGGTGAAGAACCAAAAGATCAAGATTCTCATGAAGCTTTGAAGCTTCAAGGATATGTTGATGAGTCTTTTGATGATTCAACTGGTGACTCCAACATTGGGTACTTGGAGTATGAGGAAGATGAAGGTGAGCATGATGGCCAATCATTTGTAGTCTTCACTCGATCCCAATCTCAGAACCCTAGAAAGTCGGTTGAAGGCTCTAAGGAGAAAAGTAAAGAAGCTCCCGTGGTTATGGCTAAAAGAGGCTCTCCCATCTCAGCACAAACTGAAAAGGAGACAACTAAAAAGGTAACTTCATCTTCTAACTCTTTTTCTCCTTCCTCAAGGCCAGTACCTCAACTCAGACCAAGTGTAACCAAAACTGAGCCCACCATCATTCCTCATATACCACTTTTGACATCATGATCATGCAAAGAAAACCAAAATCCAAATGTCGGAAGTCGAGTACCTTCAGTCCAACCCTGAGAAATTTGAGAAACTTTCCAAATTCATTAGAAGCAAGGATGTTATTCCTTCATCTTCAAAAGGCATTTTTCCTAGCCCCACTCAGCCTTTACCTCAAAGTAATATGACCTCTACTACTTCTTCAGGAAAGATTGAACCATTTTATTTGTCCTTACTTATAAATGGTTTTAAACTCAACAATTGCATAATTGACTCAGGAGCCTCTGATAACGTAATGCCCACAAAAGTAGCTCATGCCCTTGGACTCACCTTGACTAAATCTTATGGGTGGTGTTATTCCATGGAAACAAACAAGTCCCCTTGATTGGCCAAATCAAGGATGCACAATTTGCATTTGTTGCCTTCCCTGAAAAGAGAGTGAAAATGACTATCTGGTTGTTGATATCCCAGTTGCTTATGGTATTCTCTTAGGAAGAGGTTTTTGTAAAGATGTTGGAGGAGAAATCAACATGGATTGGACCAAAGCTAAAATTCCTAGTGAATGGAGTTTCTCGTGTCCTTCACCCCGAAGCACAAGCAAAGTACCTGGTTACTAAATCAGATGATCCTAAGGCTCAAATTCTCTTTGAAGATGTAGGCTTGGGTAATTATTTCATGACATCTGAGGTGCCCTCTGTAGAAGTCAAAGAAGAAGATCCTAATGTTGTTTGGACCCTTGAGTTTGATGGGAGCTATTCAACTACTGGTTCAGGTGCGTTGGCGTGGTTCTTATATCTCCAGATTTCAAGATTTTTCCTTTTGCTTTCAAGTTGTAGTTTGATAATACTAATAACAACCAAATATGAAGCTTTGTTATTAGGATTAGAAATGGCAAGACAAAAAGGAATCAAAATCTTAAAGTGCAAGGAGATGCTGAGTTGATTGTGAATCAAGTAAGGGGGACCTATCAGGTAAAAAATGATCACCTAAGACATTACAGGAATAAGGTTTGGGACAACATAGAATGCTTTGATGCTTTTTCCATTAAGGTAGTCTTAAGAGACTACAATGATAAAGTTGATTCTTTAGCCATATCTGCATCTCTTCTCCTTCCTCACCCAAAGTTCAAACAGGACACGTATACCATTGAGATTGTGTATCGTCCAAGTGTTCCAGATAATTCAGCACATTGGCAAGTGTTTAATGATGATCAACAAGTATTATCTTTTCTTGAGAAAGATGATAATTTTAGTGAGCTTTATTTTGAAGGATCAGAATCAGCTTTCCATGAGTCCATCTCAAATTCATATCAAGAAATTGATGGTGAATTCATCTAGCTTAAAGGAAATAAGATTTGAAGGGATTAGTTTCTCTGGAAGGACTATTCGACAAGCATGACCATTTCATTAGGATAAAAGGCAAGCTGAAGGTGCTTCCTCATCAGAGGTAGATCAAGTTAACTAGGCTCCTCGATCAACCACGGATGGTAAACATCGGGAAATGTTGTTCTCGGAGGAAAGAGAAAGATTCATTTCACTCCTGAAGAGATATATAGATGTCTTAGCATGGTCCTATGTGGACCTGAAATCTTTCAAGCCCAAGGATGTGCAACATAGCATTCCTTTAAAGCCTAAAGTTAAACCCTATAGGTAGAAGCAAAGGCATTATAACCCAAAGATCTCAGGGACTATCCTTGCAAAAATTTAAAAGATGTTAGACACAAGGATTATCTTTCCAATCCATCATTCCACTTGGTTGCTAACATTGTCCTTGTCAGAAAGAAGAATGGTGAAATTTGGATTTGTGTTGATTTCGAACCTCAATCAGTCTTCATTGAAAGACAATTATCCATTGCCCATCATGGACCAAGTATTACAGACTATCACTGGATCAGAAATGTTATCCATGCTTGATGGATTTTTGGGGTATAATCAGGTTGAGGTAGCTACTGAAGATCAACATAAAATGACATTCACCACCCCATGGGGAACCTTCACTTACAGGAGGATGCCTTTTGGTTTGATTAACGCTGGAGCCACATTTCAAAGAGCTATGGATTTAGCTTTTAGAGATTTGATGGGAAAGGTCATAGTTGTGTATTTGGATGACTTGACGGTCTTCTCTAAAAAGTGAAGTGATCATTATGATCATCTGGAACAGGTACTCTTAAGGTGTAGGCGTCATGGGATTTCATTAAATCCTAAAAATTCCATGTTTGAGTAACAAAAGGAAATTTTTTGGGTCATATCATGACTAAAGAAGGAACCAAGATCGACCCAGAGAGGGTGAAGGCCATCCAAAGCCTTACCCTACCCACAAGCAAAACTAGGGTGCACTCCTTTTTGGGAAGGTCAATTTCCTAAGAAGATTTGTACCTGAATTTTCTGATAAAACCAAGGATATCCTTGGGATGATGAAAGGTAAAACTCCATTTTGATGGAGCACTAAAGGGAAGCTTGCATTTGAAGAAGTCAAAAGGAAATTTCTCATGCTCCCATCCTGGTGTGCCCGGATTTCAAAAAATATTTCATCATGTATAGCTATGCTTCCACACATACAGTATCAGCCATCCTGATGCAGGAGAATGAAGAAGGAATTGAAGCTCCCATCACTTTCATGAGCTTCCCATTAAAGGAACATGAATTGAAGATGTCACAAATTGAAAAACATGCTTATGTAGTGGTGAGAGTAGTGAAGCATTTTAGGTATTATGTGTTGAGTTCTCACACTCTCATTCTTGTTCCTGATACCACAGTTAAATCCATCTTGACTCAACAAGAGTTGGGTAGTCAATGGGGTAACTGGATAGCCAAAGTCCAGGAGTATGACTTGGACATCAGACCTACCAAGTTAGTATGAGGAAGAGGCATGTGCCAATTGATCGTGGAAAACAATGTTGAGACAGAATGCAAAGAAACTGAAGGTACTTCTTCAGAATTTCCCATGGCACTTTTTGTAAGCACAATAGATGAATGGTACATGGATATTGCTTTCTTTTTAACTTATGGAAAATGCCCTCCACATTTAAGCCAAAAAGAAGAAGAGGACAGTTAGGTTAAGGTCTGCAAGATACATTCTGTGGGATAATGGTATATACAAGAAGGGTATTGATGGTGTATTCTGTGTTGTGTTGATAAGCCTCAGCAGGTAAGGTTGCTAGAGTCCTTCCACAATCTAGCATGTGGAGGACATTTCTCTTCCTCCGTAATGGCTTACAAGATCTTACGGGCCAGGTACTATTGGCCTACTCTCTTTGAGACTCAAGTTGAATGGGTAGCCAAGTGTGAAGCTTGTCAACATTTCGTTGGTCATCCTAAGCTAACAGCTCTTCCCTTGAAACCTGTGGTGATTGAAGAACCTTTTCACCAATGGGGAATTGATTTCATAGGAGTGTTGAATCCTACCTCTAGTGCTGGTCATAATTATGTGCTCACCACCACAGACTATTTCACCAAGTGGGTGGAAGCTGTGCCAATCAAGCAAGCCACCTCCTAAAGCTGTGTGTAACTTTCTCAAGGAGAATATAATTGTTAGATTCGGTGTGCCTCACAAGATCATTGCTGAAAATGCTTCCAATTTCTCATCCCATGAGTTGATAAAATTTTTTTATGGCTTTGGGATCACATTGGCTCATTCATCGATTATTACCCCCAAGGAAATGGTCAAAGTTGAATCAAGCAACAAGAACCTGGTGACCATAATCAGAAAGTTGGTGATGAGAATCAAGAGGACATGGCACAAAGCATTGTATGATGCATTATGGGTAGATCAGATTACTCCTAAGTGAGCTATTGGAATGTCCCCATTCCAAGTGTTGTATGGGATTGATGTTGAGATTCCTATCTCTGTAGAATTTCTAGCCTTATGGTTGGCTAAAGCAATTGAGGATGAAACTTTTCAAAGTTCCATTGAGAAAAGGATAATGTACCTAGCTAGGCTAGAAGAAGAATGGAGCAAGGTGGTAGATCACATTGTATATCATCAGAGAAAATTCAAAAGGATATTTGACAAGAAATCAAAGCAACGTGATTTCCAGATTGGAGATCTAGTACTTCTCTAGGACAAGAGAAGAGAGCAGAAAGGGATGCATGGCAAGTTTGACTCCTTATGGAAAGGTCCTTTCAAAATACATCAGTTGAATGGTGAAAATAGCTTCTGTCTATCATATCTAGATGGAGAGTTTCTCCCTCTACCTTTCAGTGGTCAACATCTGAAGTTGTTCCATCAGTAATGCAAGACGCTCTCTTGCATTGTATCATAATTTATTTTTTGTTGTGTGTTTGCTTTCTTTTCTTTCTTTCTTTCTTTGTTTTGGTTTTTCTTCTTCAGACTCCATAGCCCAATGGATAAAGATTTTTGATATATGAGTTCTCTTCCTTTGATGTCTCAAAGAAAGTCCCCAACTGGAGCTAGTTGTTATCTCATTTTTAGTGATTTTAGCTAAAATTGAGATAACCATAGAATTTTTTTGACAAAATCTCCTAAAAATGCCCTTTGAAGGAGATTTTGGGTTTTTGGGTTTCCATCGCATGGAAACATATCCTTTGCATGCTTCATGTCAATTGTTTTCCCAAAACCCGAAACCCGATTACAAGCCAGTGTATCGGGTTTTGGAACTCAGAAGCATCGGAACATACCTTGCAAAATGCATGCTCCATGTTGCTTGTTTCCAAAACCCAAAACCCAAAATGATCCTTTGTGTCAAGTTTTGAACTTGATAACATCCAAACATCTCATGCTTCATGTCAGTTGTTTTCTCAAAACCTGATTTGATAGTAAAACCTTTGTATCAAGGGTTTTGGACACTCCGAGCATGATGACATGGCATTAATGTCAAGTTGTTCGGGTAGTTGGCACACGTGTCGGATGAGGTGTAATTAATGCTAGGGCTTTATAAATAGTTTGATTTTACACGTCATTTTTACCTGGTATATTTTGTTGTGTGGATTTTTTGTGCATGTTCCTTCGACCTCCAAACCCGACTGAACCTCTCGATCGATTTCATGATCCGTCTTGACCATTTTTCAAATTTATTGAAGGTATTTTTCTCTTCTTACCACTTTGAGGTCTTTGGGTTGTTTTTGAGGTGTTCATTTGGTGTTTTTCCCTCTTTTCTTTTTCTTCCCTCTAGGTTTAGGGTTTTGGGTTGTTTTCTTCATTTCCTGTTGTATTCCCATGAAACCTCTTGTTTGGAATTCACCCTTTGGGTGTTTTCTTATTTTTCCCATGGGATATACTCTTTTGATTTTTGAGAAGAATCTAAAAATCCTAACTTATGAACTTGGTGGGAATTTTACATGTTCTGACATCCCAGAAACCCGACGCCTTTGTTTTGGGTTTTACAGGGTGTCCGACATCCTCCGACTTCCACAGAGTATCAGGTTTCTCCAAGTGCTCAACATCCTCCTAGCTCCACTTGTATCAGGTTTTGTGAAGTGCTTAACATCCCTTGGATTCTCCACCTTTGTATCGGGTTTTGCAGTGTGCCTGACATCCTCCGAACTCCACCAGTGTTGCGGGTCTTGACCGGTGTTAGACACTCTTCCGGTTCCGCACAGTGTGTCGGAGATTATCACCTGCTCGACATCATCCAAATTCCACCATTCCTTTGGGTTTTTCAAGGTGTTCGACACGTTCTATTTCCCGACACACACAATCTATTTGTCGGGTTTCGAGGCTGCTTTGCAAGTTTCAACATCCGAATAGTAGGGCGGGTCTATTCACTTGTTCAACAAACATCCAGACCCGATTGCTCTTTCAGTCATTTTCAAGACTCCTCATGTCGGACCCGAGCCCTTCTAAGTCTGGAAAGATGAAGTACAAATATCAGAAGACATATTCTTCTTCTTATATAAGTTGCAATTATGACATCCGGGACACAGAGCTCAACAATATAGACATGGAAGACTTCTGGAAAAGGATCGAGGATTCTTCTCAGAATTCATGGATGAAGTCAATAGCCAGAAAGTGGTCTCCCACTCGCAAGGGTTTCCAGTATCAGCCCAATGCCCTGAATTCATTCTGGCATGTGCTTCTCACTATGACTCAACCTCCGCTCAGTGAGAAATCAAAGCAGAGAGTCTATAGTAAAATTAGATGGAGATTACTTTGATCAACTCCTAAAGTTGCCCAACTTTATGGAATATGTTGATTTAAATCTTAAGTCAGCATAGAAATCTGGGACAAAGATCAAGAAGACTACATCAAGCACGTGAACAAGAAATTCTTGATCAAGGCTAAGCCAGTTGTTTCTAGGTTTCCTAAGACGGTTCCTAGAAGTGATTTTATACTTGAAGTCAGTGATATCATCACCCTATTGAGCAGTTATTTGGGCTCCCAGAGTCAAAATAATTCCAAGGGTGGATGTATCAGTTCATGGTCATCATTAAGAAGAATGACCAAGGGATTGATTGGGGCACCTTAATAAGTGATGAGATAGACTCTCAAATGAAAATGGTCTTGTCTACTGGCAAGTTCTACATGATGTCGTACATCACCTATAGCAAAGAAAGGTATGAGAAACTACCTAGGGTTGGATGCAAAAGGGAACCAAACAACTGATCACATATATCGGTACTTCCCTCAGTTGACAATAAAAGGATCTGAAGATCAGTTTAGGAGAGTGAATGATGCCTTCTTTTATGAAAATATTTGTAGGCTGGACCCTGAGCTGAGAAAGAGAAGAGTTTCTGATGAGGCATGGGTAGAGGTGTCAAAATGGGGCTGCATCTTCTTGCAATTCAAGAAGTTTACCTATCTCGGGTGGTAAGGTTCCACGGTACTCCTTTCCATTTGCCTAGGTTTCAGGTGACAAACTCATCCTTATGGAGTTGGTCAAGACAACTGTTGGATTTCCACAAGTTCCAACAAAGTAGACACAAGGCCGTTGTCTCCTTCCCAATTTCCATTGGAAGGTACACATGTTCTATAGTGGTGAAGGCCAAGAATGTGGTGCATGAACTTTAGGATAAACTAAAGAAGCATATGAAGTTCAAGAGAAGGATTCGATATTCGAGGAGTCCTTAAGTCATATGGAACCTTGTATCTGCATGTGCCCCATGTAGAGGACATCTGGGTTGATCTTCGGGATGAGGTTTTCATCGAAGAAAAGACAATAGTAGAGTTGACCTTGAAGAAATCCAAGCATTAGATCTGGCTGATATCCTAGAAGGCACCATGGATAATGAAAGTGTCTTGGAACCTAGATATGAATAGTCAGATGGAGATCAACTTGGATTCCCAGCCATCGACTGGTCCATTGCTGAAAAGGCTTCTATCACCGAGAGAGCTACTCAAACCCTTGTTCACACTAAGGCATGGCTCATTTCTTGGGGAATGAGTTATAAAGAAAAGAGCTTTTCAAAGATAGCTACTCTAGAAGTGGGACCCTCCAAGGGAGAAAAGGAAAAGGATAAAAGCCCTACTAAGAGACAAATAAAGTTTAAATTTGTTAGAAGAGAAGAAAAGCAGGGGCTGAATCATCTACTCCCACACAAACAGTTGAGGTATTGGATTCTCCTCCTCAACCAGAGACAAGAGGAATTCTCCTAGAAGTCGAGATTGCTCAACCTCTCATTTCTCCTTTTGATGATTGCTCATCATGGAGGTAAGCCTTGCCCTTGCTTCTCAAGCTTTGGCCTTAGATTCTTTACCTCCTCTCCCCCAATCTTCCTCATCACATTTTTCAATGCCACTTTCATCAGCCATGACCAGCATTTTCTCTAATCTTTCACCTCTCTCTGTTGGGCCTACGTTGGCTATAGAAATGCCTCCTCCTTCCGCACCTTCATTCCCTAGTCTATTCCCACAGTCACTACACTTGCAGTCATCATGACTCCACAAGAAAATATTCCTCCACCCACAGATACAACCATGACACCTCCAATAGGAGAAACTTCTTCCACTGTACCTCAATGGTTGGTCGACCAAACTCGAGGAAGAGGAAGGTGGTAGTTCCCCTACCAGCCTTCGATTTTAGTTCACTCAAGGTCTCTCCTGCCAAATCTGCTAAGAAACCTAAAACAGTTTCAAGGGTTTCAGTAGATGCCTCAGGACATAAGTTTGTAGAGATTGCCACTCCCTGTGGTGACAAAACCAAGGAGAACATAACAACTTCCGATTATCAGATTACAAGGGTGGATCTAGGAAAGGTAACAACAGAAGGGGCACAACAAGATGCACAAGATGCCATGAATGTGCTATGCCAAAAGCTGAAGGAAACAAAGGTGAGTAGGGATGAGCTAAAAGAGAAAGTGGAACAGTTGACAGAAGTATTGCTTAAGCTCTCAAAGCCCTCTCAGTCAACCCCGTCATCTTCTACTCCCACTCCTATCAAGTTCAACTTCTCATCAGTGCCTATTATTGAGAAGATCAATGAGAAGGGGAGAACGGTGGATGAATGGATTCAGAGGTTACTCCTTCAAGGAAGGAAAGTCATTGATGATATAGTAGAGGTGTATAAATCCTTGGAGGAAATGAAAAAGGATGGTGACAAGATGAATGATGAATTTTCACAGGAGGCTGGAAACCTCGAACTAACTTTGGAGGCCCTCAATGCACTGAAGAAAATTCCATCTCGGGTCTTAGTGGAAGAAGGAGTCATTCCACATGGGGACAAACACTTCCAGCTAACCAAGGCTATTAGGTTCAAGATAAAGATTCTCAGTGAAGCTTGCAAGCAAGTTGAGAGAATCAGAGATCAGTTGATTGATGCCACCAGTGATATCGAAGAAGAGTTGTTCAAGATATTTCCCAAAGTATTGGATGAAGGCTCAACCATTCTACTACTGATGGTTTCTATAAACAAATTCAAGGAATCGATCGAGTAAGAACCAACTTCCATCTTTGATCTGAGCATCATTGATAAATTTATAAAGATCGAGAATGTTTTGGAATCTCTGAGAAAACTTAATAAGAGATTGAAGAAACTTCCTGGCAATGCAAGTGACACACAAGAAACTTGTGAGGTTCTAAGTGATTATTCTAGTGCACTAGATGAAGCTGAAATGCAAGACATAATCTGGAAGTTTCAAGAGTTTTGAGACAAGAAGGTGTCACTGGAAGAAGACAAGGATGAGGAAACGAATAAGCAATGATGTTACATGTCATTTCCTTCTAGAAATTGACATGTCTTTTTCATTTTCATTTTCATGTAGGAAGTAAATTTTGACTTGGTCTCCTGCGTGAGAGTCAAGCAAAATAGGACTCTCATTAAAAGACTATTTTCTAGGATTTATCCTATTTTCTCTCAACTCTTTTTATTATAAATAAGGGATACTTATGCATTCCAAAGGGTTGAGATTTTTGGAATATTGAGAACTATTGTAAAGAAGAAAAACTTTGTGTTTTCTTTTAATCATTTGAGGAATAGAAACCGATGCTATTTTACAAACTTTGTGTTGTGAGATTCATCTCTCTTAAGATATTGTTCTTATGTTAGAATCTTAAGCTATTCTTTGTTTAGCACTCTCGATTATTTTAATTGTTTCAAACATTACATTTGTTATCTAAAACTCGTATGATTATTTCGTGATCTGTGTTTCTCGAAAAGAAAATATGTTCCTCTCATTTCCTTTCCATTGTGTTTCTTCCATAATAATAATTTCCTTTCCAATCCATTCCATTTCTAAAACTGCAACATCTTCACCTAGTGTGGATATGGATTTTGGGATTCTATCCCAACCCCAATGGTTAGAATAGTGTGAATATTGTATATATTATTTTTACTTTAATATTTTTTTATTTTTAGGTTTTAAAATTATATTTAATTTCTTACTAACATGTTTACATAGGTTAGTGATTCCAAAAAATCTTCCACCTTCACATGGTTGGCACTTTTAGTAGATAATTTATTAATCTCAAAGCTAAGAGAAGCTAAGGGAAATTAGAAAAAAACAATAGTTATGAAATTATCATTTCACTACCTATATTGTATGAAAAATCTCTTCTTACAATTCTCATTTCACCACCTATATTGTATGAACCATCTCTTCTTAACATGTTTCATGGTACTTGTTTCATATTGAAGGATTTTGGGCACTAAAATGAAGCCTCACCCACCATTTATCAAGCCACCCCAAATGTGTGTGCATATTCGGTTCGGTGCCATGAGCTTTTGTTTATAAAATATAGCAATGGACAACCTTACATTGACTCAAACTAGAATATTTGGCACTTTTGCAAACAATATGACAATGAGAGGACCGAATTGAGATGAAGAAAACCAGGTTTAGGGATAGATTGTGCAAAAGCGGGTTTTTCAGTGTAAGGAAGAAAAAAATTCATAGAGGGTACCAATGTGGAGGTGTAGGATCATATGAGACCTTTCAAGGTGCCACAGTGACCAAGAAATCACTTGATGAATTTATACCATTTTTTGTTCTCAGGGATCTTAAGGGACTATGCCTAGACAAAGTATCCCAAAAGCACCAAGATTGTTGGGCACCAAAAAAATTCTCCCCAAGTGTTTAATAGGTCACCCAGAAGAAAAAGTGTGTGCACATTTTGGAGATCGGTGCCATGATCTTCCATTTGCAAAATATAACAATGGACAACCTTACACTGACTCAAACTGGACTATTCATCATTTTTAAAAACAATAGGACAATGAGAGGAACGAATTGAGATGGGAAAATTTGAGATAGAATTATGTAGAGGGTACCAACATGGAGGTGTAATATAAGATGATACCTTTCAAGGTGACATGGTAACTGATAAATCACTTGACGAACTTATACCATTTTTTGCTCTTAGGGCTCTTAAGGGACTACACCCAAATGAAGTAACCCGGAAGCACTGGGATCATTGGGCACCAAAAATAAGCCTCCCAAGTGTTTACCATGCCACTTAAATGTGTGTGTGCATTCGGTTCAGTTCCACAAGCTTCCGTTTGCAAAATATAGCAATGGACAACCTTATACTGACTCAAACTGAACTATTCGACACTTTTGCAAACAATAGGATAATAAGAGGAATGAATTGAGATGGAGTAAACCGAGAAAAAAATTCATATATGGTACTAACACAAAGGTGTAGGATCATATGATAGCTTTGAAGTTTCCACATAGACCAAGAAATCACACGATGTATGATCAAACAAGACCTTTCAAGGTGCCACGACATGGGTTTAGGAGGGTTTGTAGTCTTGAAGCATGAAATCATGGAATTCTTGAATAAGATTCAGAAGAAAAAATATTGAATAGGCTCCAAAAATATTAAAGGAAAAAAACTTGAGTTTCATTGGTGGAAGAGTGATATTTCCTTACCAGTCCCTTAGATTTTTACCTTAAAGGATAGTATGTACGATTGTAAACCTAGTATGAGAAGCCATTTTACAAAGAACCCAAGCTTTATATATTTATCTAAGAATTAAAAATTCTATGGAAGTATAATAGGCTTAATGGATTCTTTCATATTCTTTTTTTTTTTTGAGAACCTCATACAAGTGTATATATGCTACACAAGTGGTGGGATAAGGCTAGTTAGTGCTTCAAAACAAAAAGTGAAAATGTGGGCTCTAAGGAGTTGGAGTCTCAGATTTTTGGAGCACCTTAGGGATGGAAAAATTGAACTAATGAAGCTTGTAATACTTTTTGGGTATCCTTAGATCCTTCTATCCATGCTTGTTGTAAGATACATTGTCTTAAGGGGCATAGTTGACAATTTTGGCAAGATGAACAACAGTGGTGTTTGGAGCCTTATGAATCAAGTTAGTGATGGTCCTAATGATTTTCTAAGGTGTTAAAATAGGGAGAAGACTAAGAAGCATTGAAGAAGACAATATGTGTATGATAAGATATGAACTAGTACAAAGAGACCAAGAGCAAGAAGAAGCGCAAGTAAGGTAAATACAAGAGTAAGTGTTGTATGAAAATCACAATCACATAAATAATGAATATGGATAATTATTCATTATTATTATGCAACCAATATAATGAAACCACAAAAAAATTATAAATATTCAATAATATATCTTATTTATGAAACCACAAACAATTTATAAAAAATCAATAATATATCTTATTTAATTTAAATTGAAACTTTGAACCTAGGTTTAGAAAAGGTTCTCTAAACATATACACATTGATAAATTGAACGAATAATTACTCAAATTAGATAAATATTTATACATATTATATAAATATTGATTTCCAAAGTTTCATGCATATTATACATGAAAATGCTAGTATACAACACCAATAAATGAAAAATATCCATAATGTCTTATATTGTCAAGTGCACATCATATTAGTTTGGATATAATTATAATCTCAGAAATGTAAGGTATCATAAAAAATATCGAGTTCCAAATAGTATTAACGTGCACAATAAATATAAAAATGTGAATAGGTCATATAATATCAAGTCAATGTCATATAGGTGTACATACAATGTCAAATGTGTATATAATGCCATGCACATATGAATACAAAATAAATTTCATAAGAAATGCATACATACATACATACATATCCTATTCATCAAAATTTATCCCTCTTTTTTTCTTTGCTCGAAGATCGCCCTCCCTTTTATGTAGATGGAGATCTACGAGATGACTTGGGATCCTCCATGGCTTGACTACACGAGTCCTCTTACACTCAAAACTCACTGTTATAGAACTTGTAAATGCAAATAATTTTTTTGTCAAAAATTAATGTATAAGTTTTCAACATGTATAAGACCATGCTAATGAAACTATTTACATGTACACACTTACTTATCTCTCGATCACATCAAATCTACATCTCACGCTCAACCGATTTAATAAGAGGTCTTGGATCACGAACATAAGTTTCAAAAGCGATGAGCTCAAGGAGTCTATGCCCTCGAAGTAAAAATGGAAGGGGTTAAACCCTACATACACATAAGATTACAAAATCAAACATCAAAATTAGCTTATAGAACTATATTAACAATAATTTTTTTGAATGCAGATCTAAACATTCACCAACTAAGTACATGTATGTGTAATGAGAATATTTTAACTAATTTTATCAATATACAACTATTTTTACCATGCCACGCCTATGAATCATATGAACAGGGCTTCTACCTGTCGCAGGTAACTCATGCGTATACACAATGCAGTCATGTTGATTATCTACATGATGTTACAATGAAGAAAATTATTAAAATAATATGAATTACATGAGCTATTTAACAAAAATACATAGTTTGTATACCTCAGTGAGTTGTTGTGCAAATGAAATTACAATGACAACACCTTTCTCTACTCCTTGCAGAGATGGTGGTGTGTCTAGTGAGGTCATCAACTTTATAAAAAATATATCACGTCAAGTTAGTTGAGCATATATAATATATATGTATATACATAACATGTTATATATATATATATATATATATATATATACATAGTGAAAATTTTACACAATTAACATTCTAAATTACCTATTTCGTGAATGTGTGCATAACTATGGTTCTCATAACTATAGCCTGTACATGGGATGATGACGTCCCTCCTATGCATTATAATATCAATGCATGCATGTACATATTTATGTGTAAGTTAATAAATTTTACCAAGTTCAAATATAATTATTTTAAAAATTTAACATATATAAGTAAATCAAGTACTCAGATTTTTTTGTAACATGTGATAAAAAAATAAAAAATACCTATGAAGGTGTTGTTGATGTCTGAAATCTAAATTTATCACTCAAAAAAGTGTTAGACATAACCAAATTATCATGTGTATTATGAGTTAGACAACTCCACCACTTCATAGATGCATGAAAGTATCATCCTCATTGAGTCTCAAGAATATGCTACCACAAGACATGTAAAGATGTGGCCTCATGCTACTACTACTTGGAGGAATACTCCATCTACCTCCACAAACATCAATATCGAATTCTCCTTCATATGTCAAACAAAGGTATTAGAGAGTGTCTGAAGCATGTGCAATGTATCAATCTCTATTGTCTCCTTCACTGCTGTAGGGACAATCTAAGGATGAGGGGGATTTTGTGTGGGGACTCTATCATGTTGAATAGGTGCACGTTGTGCACCTGGTCTATCCTATGTAGAGCCTTTTCCTTGGCCCTAAAACTCGCGGAAGTCAAAATATTTTGGGATCTCATTGAGGATAAACTCACAATAAAGTTTCCTAAAAAATTATAGTGGAACCTCATTATTATTGCAAGGTGGAATATCAAATACCATCCACCATCGGTCCCAAATAATTTTTTTATCAAATCATTATTGCACCAATGGATGGAAACCTTTTTGCATGACAAAAGAAACAAGCAAATTGGTTCTGAGGTCCTTGAAAAATGAACATATGAGGTATTTTGTAATTTTTTTACATCTACATATGATAATTTATTGGTGTAATATTCCCTACAATGCTCTCTATAAGATGTCCAATGATCAATTTGACTCATTGTCATGTCAACCTGAGCCAATAATGCCTCTAATGTGTTTACAAGTGAGGCACGTTGGGGTTTGTAGAATGGGGATCCCTCATTGTTTTAATTAATTCCTCAATTTCAATCTTATTTTCCACTATATGGGTTGTTAAATCCTCTTGACTACTTGGGGATGTTTAACAATTGTAGGAGGGATAGGAGGATTGATAGGATTTATAGGGTTTTGTTGTGGTTGTGGTGGAACTGTAACAATAAAAAACATGTATTTAATTAAAATCTACAATATAATTACCAAATTTCAATGCAATTCAAAGAAAACAATTTTCCCTACCTCTTCTCTATGGCACCATTGTCGATTCCACCTCAATCCAACATTTTCTATGATTTGTCAGATGATCTTGGGAGCTAAATGGTTGAACATGAAAACGCGATTGCAATGTTTGCTATAAAATTCACATTTGGGAAATAAAAAGAGGAAGGGCTTTGATTTTTTAATTTATAGCTTATAGTAATGCGTAAGCGTTTTAGATTAGGAATTTCCATACCAAACAAAACAAAATGTGTACATGTTATTGCAAAACACATGTGTTTTTCTTATTATCATATTTGTGTCCACTTTTAGCCCCCAGGATTGGTGCACTTACCCTTCAACCAAACCAATCTCTGCAACAACTCATTCAAAGCTTCAGGACTTAAGAACTAGTCTTGAGGAATCAATGCTATGTCACCTTCAAAACCACTTCCAAGCTTAACCACCACCTATAACACATCAAGGACACTTCTAACAACAAGTAAAAGCACTAAGAAGCATAACTCACATGGAGAAATCTTACCCAATACTCTTATTTTAATCATTTTCTTAATCAAGCCCAATACGACCAATTAGGCCACTAGGGTTTCAACATGAAACCACCTCATCATGCCATTCCAAAAGCTCAAACACATCATACTAAGTGTCAATAAAATATCCATGACCATCATATGCATCAACTACAAGCAAAATGATCAAACTCACTTCAAACCAAGAGACTATCATTTTAGCCCTTAAGGCCAAAATCGGTAGAATCACTTTGAGCACCTATAACTCAAAAATTCTCCAAGAATCTGCCTACTTGAAAAAAAAATCATGGATGTGTAGCACATCTCCCAAGGATTCTAGAACAATTTTTTTTTCTTGGAACCTCCATCTCAACCCTAAAACTGTAAAAACCCATAAAACTAGGGTTTTTCTCTCTCTTCCCAAAATAGTTGGAACACCAAACCACCACCAAAATAACATTTGAAGAATCCTCTTCGACCCCGATGTGTTACTTTTTATTTGGAAAGACATTTTGGATACCATACAATGTAAATTTCCCAAGTTTCTCTGTTATGAGGGTTTAAGTAGGGTTTCAAACCACTTTAGCTTGTTAAAAATTGTTTATAAAAGTATGATGATCAAATCACCTCATTCTTTTTCTAAACAATCTTAGCTCAATGAAAACCATTCTCAAAATCTTTGGGTCCCATGGAATGTGTGTGTGAGTGGGTGAGAATCAAGTTCACAATTCGAGTGTATTTCTCCTTTGCCAAAACTCAGTTTGACCAAAAAAACTCATAACATGAAAAAAACTCATCATACTGACCTAAAACTTCACATGAAGTGTCATGAAAACCTCCTCTAACCAACCCAAGTCTCATCCATGCTTAAATATGCTTGAAAATTTCCATCAACAACAACTTACCTATGTCTACTAGCCTTGTTCCCAAGAAATTTACTTCAAATGACCTGACATACTTGAGACAACATGTATCACATCTCTTGATGCCTCCATGAACTCCTATACAACTGCACTTCACTCTCATGTTCTATTTGGCCTTCAAGCACCTATACTAGGTCTAGGTGAGCACTTGCAAACCATGTTCTCCCCTTGCGCAACCAACCTCAACCTTTGAACCTGTATGAGTGCTTCCACACACTCCAATCATGCTCGCCAAGCCTCTACTACGATTCTAAAGCCACCATGCAACTCAACACATCATGCTCTGTCACTTAGGCTAACTAGGTCACCTGATTAGGCCTACTAGGAAAAGTCATTATCTTCATTCTTTCCATCACGCTACACCACGATTAACCATGTCATCATCATGACACACATCCTCTAGCACTACTAGATCGCCCTCTTTGTCATTAATGACCTTTTACATCAATGAAAACACTCTAACTCACGCATGCCGATAATTTGAGCCACGAATTCTATATGTCATGATTGTGCCATTTGTAATATATGTACGTTTTAAGGGACATTTATTATGGCTCCTTTTAAAGTAAATTGAGGCTTTTTTGTGTCTACAGTGCTTGATCTTCAAGATTAGTAAGTATTGTTATAGGCGTAAGCACATCCAGTTCAATTCAATGCAAAAAGATAATGCATGAAACAAGAAGCGAAATGTAATAAGGCTTGTATTGAGCTTTAGAAAGGTTCCATTTCTCAAATGTCTATAACAATTGCGACATGTGCTTGTTTATTCTTCTAGTATATCATCTTTAGTTAATTTAAAAATATGCATCTTTATTTATTTCTCTAAACATGGTTATGTTGAAAGTTAAATTGCAATTGCTTGTAAATTGGACAAGTACATGTATTGGTGTGTCTTTGATATTTTATTTAATTTTTGCACTATGTTGAATTACATGTTTAAGGCATTGAAGAGATACCCTAGAATGCTTTTGCGTGTTAGTTTTTTAGTTAATGGAATTGTTGAATTGTGTGTGCACAAGTTGCTTGTTGTTGTGACCTTTATTTCTTTTGCATTGCTATCTATATTTTGTATTGTATTTTATAACCTTTTTGGTGTTGTTCACTATTTTTCGTGCACAAACGAATTACTAGCAATGGACACAAGGATACTTGAGTCAAAGATTCGTAATGAATGTGACATGTGCATAACATAAAGTATATAAGATTGTGTGTTACTATAGGTTCTGAAAGACTACAATATAATTTGACAATATCCATTATCTATGAATTCCAAATTTTTTTATTTTACATTAAGAACGATCACCAACCATTATAAGTGAAATTGATCGCGTTCAATTCTTCCTTTTTCATATGGAACAACCATGTTTATAATAAATCCTTCCCTTTTCCCAAATATCGGTATGTTGTTGATGAAGAAGGTTATCTCGTAAATAGGTAGTAGTGCATTTGCATTTTGAGACAAATATGCATTGCAAAAATATTGTGCTACATACCACCTTATGCATTGAATGTTGAATTCTTCGTTGCATAATTCGCAAATAGAGTTGAATAAACTCTCAAAGCCAGACACAGTCTGCAATGCCATCTACAAGCTTACCGATGCCTACAATTTGTAGACTACGATGAATGTTGTTTTGGTTAGATTGAAATGCACTAGAAGAATATGAAACATGATTTGTTTCAATTGGATAAATGTAAGCATAATTTTTTCTTCCACTACAAGCGTTTATAATGGTGGCAACAAGGATACACATCATGAAACAAGAGGCAAAATGTAATAAGGCTTGTTCATAGCTTTGACCAAACCCATATTGGTATGTTAAACCACCCTATGTAGTCGGAAGCGCCATCCCACAAACCAGTTTTTGGTTCCATTTGTAGCGGTTATTATAGGAAGCTTCATTTTGGCAGAAATATTGGTGTGTCCGCATAATGAATTTGATGTATAGTATAAAGTGTAGCATGGTCTGACTCTAGTTGGAACGATTTCAAAGCATCTGCATCACCTCTGTGAAAGCAATGTAAGCAATGCTCCATGATTCCATTTAGAAGTTAAATAGAAGTATAATGGAAATGCAATAGTATTGCAAATTATGTATTGACATTGTACCTAAATGTACCTAAATGCTTTACGTCGACATTTCTACTATATTAACTTAAATTATTTACTAAACACGGTTTTGTGAAAGCTATACGATTTTAGTATTTTGGTTCATGGCATTTGGCGGATTCTGTGAATCTGAGTGCCTTTCCTTTTATTTCCATCAAAATCTAACCTTGTTAACAGGGTGCACATGGATAATTAGCAATGTTTTCCGAGTACCATGTAAGCCTTCATGGCTAGATTGCATTGATTATTGAGCAGGTTCTTCGTCAGGACTTTGAATTACTCATGAAAATGTGCAGGCTGTAATGCGAAGCAGGGGATTTGTGGGTTCGACTCCAAGGAGCTATTAAGTTGCTACATGCCAGAAAAGGAAAGGCCAAAATAATGTAAAACCCAAACGCGGCAAAACCGATGGATTTCCACAGGGTTAAAAGTTTGCATTAACTAAATTTGATTGTGCTGGCGTCAATGTGCAAGGATCCGTGGCGCAATGGTAGCGCGTCTGACTCCAGATCAGAAGGTTGCGTGTTCGATTCACGTCGGGTTCAATTTGTTTTTCCTTATTTCTTAAACCGTTTTGCGTTTAATAAACTTATTAATCGTTCAAAGTTAACCGCGTCGATATGTCCGAGTGGTCAAGGAGACAGACTTGAAATCTGTTGGGCTACGCCCGCGCAGGTTCGAACCCTGCTGTCGACGTATATATGTTTTATGTTTTCAAATTTCAGCGCCTGCAGCAGCCTGATCACTTCACTTCGAAATTTTAAAGGAAAAGCAACGAACAAATAAAAGATTTAATACTTTCACACTCCATTAAAATAATAGAGTAATTTTTGGGATAATCTTGTGACAATGATAAGTATGCAAAATGTAGAAGTGTACAGAAGGCATGACCTTAATTAAACATAATCTCAGGAAGATGTTGTCTCGTGGATTTATAAAAATTGTCTCAGGAAGATGTTTCACAAAATTAAATTGTTGAAAATTCACGTTCAGTAATTTGAAGCCATGAAATCCCATGTTGGTGGATTCCAGTAATTTGATTTCTCTCCTCAAGACTACCGATAATGTGGATATAGTATGTGAAGGAAAAGGGTCGAACTTTGATTTTAAATAATTCAAAACTTCTATGGAATTGGAACACTGGTCGCAAAATTCAATTCCTCCACTCATATCAAGGGGAAATACACCAATACATAGTTCTTCAAATTCATGAAATCCCATGGCATTCACCAAAAACTGACTACACCTTATTTTCCTTAATAGAACGGTGTTTTAGGGTGCATAATCACACTAATATGGAGATGGTGCACAATGTGATGGCATTCTGCCTCGTCCATAAAAATCTAACTACACCTTATTTACCTTTAATAGAATGGTGTTAACAAGGGTGGCATAATCACATAATATGGAGATGGTGCACAATGTGATCAAAGAATCTGCCTGTCCCATATTAGAGAAAAACTAGATCAATTTTCACATAGTTTACTTTTAGTAAAATTGTGAACCTTTCAAATCTCTCAATGGTAAGACTCCATAACAAGAAGGTCTCATAGATCTAAAAACCATAAAGAAAGGTTTACTATTTATTATAGTTATACTAACGACAAGAATAATCATGATGATTGTGATGATTAGTCAATTCATCAAGCTCCACAACCTGTACAAACTATTGAATGTATACCCAATTGGTATACTAGTAGGATATGAGATACATGAGTTAATGAATTCCTAGACACTTTTAGTTTTGTACTATGGCCTTCTAGTATGAGTTATGATGAGGTGATTTCCGCCCTTGTGAACTAGTTGCAGAATAATATGAGCCATTTATGGTTCGTGAATCCCTATAGTCAAAGCCTTGGAAAGATTCATGTATGGATGTAGAAACTCATTCATTGATGAATATCGGTACATGGTAGCTTATAAATCTTCCATTAGGAAATAGTCCTCTTATTTGCAAATGGGTCTTTCGGACAAAGTACAACGCAGATGGAAACTTTGATGAGTATAATGAAATATTTGTAGCAAAGGGTTTCACATAGAGAGAAGTAATTGAATATTAGGGTTTTTTCTCCCACAACCATGATCAAAGCAATTAGAATGATATTTTCTATGGATGCACATTTTAAATGGAAATTTCATTAGATGTATGTAAACAGTGTCTTCCTAAATAGATATCTCATACACTAACTCTACATGATCCAACCATAGGATTATGTCACATCAACTCAAGGAAAAAAGGTGTGTAGAAATATCAAGTCCGTTTGTGGTGTCAAATAGGCTCATTAAGCCTAATACATCAACATTTATGATCATCTCATACAACATGGATTCCAAAGTTGTCCATATGATCTAAACATCTACCTCAAAAAGTAATGGGGTTGTAATTTTCATTATATATCGATGATCTAGTCATCACCGGTGTCTCAATTATGATAACAAAAGTAATAAATAAATATTTGAAGAGGTCGTTTGACATGATATATATTAGGACACTAAAGTAGTTTCTTGGTTTGGGTGTGGCAATAGGGACATCACATCTTTGTGTCAAAAATGAAGTTTACCAAGACCATGCTCAAGAATTTTTGGATGATAGATTGTGATCCTTTTACAACACCCATGGAGATAAGACTTTAGATATCTTATTCAAGTCCATCACCATCACTAAATGTAGATCTCTAGAAACAAATGACTGGGAATCTCATTTACTCGACCTATACTAGGTTAAGGTCCATTAACTATTATGTAAACTATATTTCTTGCTTCATGCACAATCCAAAGGTGTGTCACTAGAAAGTAGTGAAGTGTATGTTGAGATACATTTTGGGTACTATTTGGTATGACCTATAATACAATTAAAATGATCAATTCTTCCTAAAAGAATATACAAAAGTAAATCATCTAGGTTTCACTTATGAAATGAAATTTACTAGATTTGGGTTTTTTCTTGTTGGGATCTAGTCCTATATCATGGGGGAACAAGAAATAAAAATTTGTTTTATGATCTTCCATTGAATCTAAATATCATTAAAAAGAGGAGGTATCCTAAAGTGATATGGCTACACTATGCATATTTACAAGACTTGAGAATAACCTAGAAAAATTTAAAAATACTATAAACTATTCACAATCTAGTTTTTCATGAGCACATGAAACACACAAAATTTCATGTTCATTTCATATGTGGTCATGTTCGGTAAAAAAACATCAAAATCCAATTTTTCCTAGATAAATATTAGTGTGAAGGTGTCTTCACGATGTCACTTAAACGTGATAAGTGTGAGACATTAAAAGATTATCTTTCTCTCTCCTTTGAGATTATGATAAATTAAGGGGAATTGTAGAATTAGAATAATTAGTTTTATTGTAGTAGTGATATGAATACATTATGCATATTTATAGGACTTGAGAGTAAATTATAAAACCTAACAAAATACTATATTGTGATAATGAAGATGTTCTATAAACTATTCACAATCTAGTTTTTCATGCACATGAAACACTTAAAATTTCTTATTCATTTGATATGTGCTCATGTTCGGTAGAAAAACATCAAACTCCAATTTTTCCAAGAAAATTTTTAGTGTGAAGTCGTCTTCACAACGTCACTTAAACGTGATAAGTTTGAGACTTTTGAAAATTCTCTCTCTCTCTCTCTCATGATAAATTAAGGGGAATTGTAGAATTATAATACTTAATTTTATAGTCTATAGTTAAATAAATGCAAAAATGAGGTTGTTCTATTATAAAACAACTCACATAGATTTCAAATTATTGTTACGGTCCTATTCTAATTAAAGGTTGAGTGTATTCATTAATGTGTTGAATGGATGTTTGATATGATGTATGCAACGCCTACAAAAAAACCACTACAAATTTAGAATAATTTTTTTGACTTACATTGTTGTATACACGACACCACATGGGAACGATTTGGGTAATTCAACATCACACAAGACATTTATACCAACATGGACCCACACATATCACAAGGTGAGAAGTGATTGGCTTCACAAGGAAGATGACACACATAACCAAGCCTACCTAAGAGGCTTACATAGGGGAGAGGTCATCATTGCAACTACCCTTATCCCTCCAAGAAGGGATCTTGGCTAGCCTTTGGTTCCTCCAAATCACACACACCACATCAACTTCAATAGGCCCCCTTTTCCCTACAACATAACACACTCTTATACCTCCACTAAGACTAGCCATGAATCCCCTTGTTTCCTCTAAAAAAACACACACTTCTCCCTTATTCCTCCCTTCACTAGCTACACCTTATTCCTCCAATAAACAATGATGAAACCTCACCCCAACAAGAAGACAACAAAACCACATGATACACATGATGCAAATCATAACTACATTTCCCAATGATAAGGAACAAACAATGATCACATTTCCCAAAATGATGAAGCACAACAACAATCCAACCACATTACAAACTTATAGATAGGATCTTCCCATGACATGACATTTTATGATTACACATTTATTACAATCATGTTTCAAACTTTAACTTAAGGTTTAGAAAGGATCATAATATGTGAATCATACATTCATTTTTTATTTTCTAGACTAAAACTCCTTTACATCATTTAACATTAAACTTAAGATTTTTTAATTTAATTTGGATCATATACATTGTTGCAATTACTTGTTTAACTTGCTTGTTAATAGGGGTATTTATATACACACAAGGCTACTAGGTCTTATCCCTAGGATTTGTTTCTAAAGGCATGCTTCTTGGTTTTATATTATACCTTTGTTACATAATAGGGACAAGTGTAGGACCAAAAGAGGATAAGTTCGTATTTTTAAGGATTAAGGTTCATGATTCTTTCATTCATTTATACTTTAATAAAAAATTTAGTCCACGGGTAAGTGCACCAAGTTGGGAGGCCAAAAAGTGGACAAGAATCCGAAAAAAGTAAAACGTGTACGTGTTTTGCTAAAATGTGCTCGTGTTTTAATTTGTTTGGCTCGGGAATCACCGAACCATAACGCATACATGTTTCAAACAAGCCAAAACGCGTACGCGTTTTGTGTAGTATGGACCATGCATATGTGTTTTGGTGGGTTATACTTACAAAAATAAATGTTTAAGATTTCTTTTATTATTTCTTATAATTTAAATTTATTTTAGTAAATATAAGAAATTAGGGTCACTTGCACCTGATAGAACTGGTCTCGTAGCTCTAACATTTATAATCTAGAAGATAGTTTTTCAAAATCTAATCCAGTGGTACTTACTCATTTTTAGGATTTCAACAAATGACCTAAAACTTTCAGGGCATATATATTGTAGTCGGTCTTTGTTTTGGGAAAACATATAGTCATTTTTAGGTTTTTGACCTTCTAAAATGGATTTTGGCCCTACCACTACTTGAATTGGTACTAATTTTTAAATTTGGTCCATAATTCACTTTAGTGACCATGAATTAACTCTATGATGTTTGTCTACTTCTTACTAAAAAGAGATCCTCACTTTGTAGATAGAGGATTGTTGTTCCTAAATGGGATTCTGTCCTATGCCAAAATGAGGTGATTGTAATGTGCCTCCTCCTTAAGGTGTGATAACACTATTAGGTGTTGAATGAGTTATATTATGAATAGTACGAGGAATTGCATCAAGTGAACTCGAGATGATTGCTCATTCTTAGAAACATGGTGCTCCATATAAAGATCATCCCTCACCTTTCCTAGCTCTAAAAGCATCCTTTCATGGAATCAAATTCATGATTCTCATACATGAATTTGATCATATGTCTCTTATGGAGACAAACGATGCCTTAATACTTAAGAAATAATGGTCCTTGATAACTCGGTGACATGACTAGCTCATTTTAGCTTGTTTTGAAGGGTGTCAAGTTAATTACAAAATGGCCAAAAATGCCTTTTTAGGCCTTCAAAGGAAGTAATCTCTCATAAAAACTAAATGAGTCGATCGATCACCTTAAACACTATTCCCTACACACTGAAACACGTTGAATGATATTTTTAGGACTTTCCTTTAGGTGAGGGTTTATGATTTAGGGTTTAGGTTTAGGGCTCAGGGTTTAGGGTTTAGGACTCAAGGTTTAGAGTTTAGGGTTTAAGGTTTAGTGTTTAAGGCTCATAGTTCAAATTTTAGGGTTTAGGGTTCAGGGCTTAGGGTTCATGGTTTAGGGTTTATGGTTTAGGGTTTAGAGTTTTGGGTTTATGGTTCAGGGTTAAGGGTTGAGGGTTTAGGGTTTAGGGCTTAAGGTTCAAGGTTTAGGGTTTAGGGCTCAAGGTTGAGGGTTTAGGGTTTATGGCTCAAGGTTTAGGGTTTAGGGTTTAGGATCATGGTTGAGGTTTAGGGTTTAGAGGTTTAGGGTTGAGGTTTAGTTTTTACGGTTTAGGGTTGAGATTTAGGGTTTAGGTTTAGGGTTGAGGATTTAGGGTTTAGGTTTAGGGTTTGAGGATTTAGGGTTTAAGGTTTAAGGTTTAGGAGTTGGGGTTTAAGGAAAAGGTCGAGGTTTAGGGTTTAGGGATCAAAGGGTTGAGTGTTTAGGCTTTAGGGTTGAGGTTGAAGGGTTTAGGGCAAAGGGTTGGGGTTTAGGGTTCGGGGTTGAGGTTTAGGGCTCGGGGTTAGTTTTTAGGGTTTAGGGGTTAGGTTTATGTTTAAGGGTTCAGGGTTTAGGGTTTTTTTTAGGGTTTATGGGTTTAAGGCCTAGGGTTTAAGGGTTAGGGTTTAGGGTTTAGGGCTAGGGTTTAGGGGCTTAAGGTTTAGGTTTTAGGGTTTAGGGTTTAGGGTTTAGGATTTAGGGCTTAGAGTTTAGGTTTTAGGGCTTAGGGTTTATGGTATAGGGTTTAGGTTTAGGGTTTAGGTTTAGGGTTTAGGGTTTAGGGTTTAAGGTTTAGGGTTGAGGATTTAGGGTTTAAGGTTTAGGGTTTAGGAGTTAGGGTTTAAGATTTAAAGGTTAGGGTTAGGGTTTAAGGCTCGAGGTTTAGGATTTAGGTTTTAGGGTTAAGGGTTTAGGTTGTAGAGTTTAGGGTTTAGGGTTTAGTGTTTAGGGCTTAGGGTTTAGGGTTTAGGGTTTAGGGTTTATGATTTAGTGCTTGGGGTTTAGAGTTTAGGGTTTAGGGTTTATGATTTAGTTTTTAGGGTTTAGGGTTTAGGGTTTAGGGACCTTTAAGATTTAACATTTAGGCATTAAGGTTGAGGGTTTACAGTTTAGGGCTCGGGGTTTAGGGGTTTAGGGTTTAAGGGTCGGGGTGGTTTAAGGTTTACGACTCAGGGTTTGGGGTTCAAAGTTATGGGTTTAAGGTTTAGGGGTTAGTTACTGAGTTTAAGGTTTAGGGGTTAGAGATCGAGCTCTATATTTAGGGTTTAGGGCTCATGGTTTAAGGTTAAGGGTTTAGGGCTCAAGGATTATGGTGTAGGGTTCAAGGCTTAAGGTTTAGGGTTTATGGTTTAGGGATTAGGGTTTAGGGTTCATGTTCATGGTTTATGGATTAAGGTTGGGGTTTTAGAGTTATTCTTGGTTTAAGGTTTGGGGTTAGATCCCGGGGCTATGGATTTAGTATTTAGGGTTTAGGGCTTAGGGCTCAGGGTTTAGGGTTATGGGTTTAGGGTTTAGGTTTCGGGTTTAGTATTTAGTATTTAGTGTTTAGGGTTTAGGATTTATTATTTTGGTTTTAGGGTTTAGGGTTTATAGTTTAGGGTTTAGGTCTCATGGTTGAGGGTTAAGGGTTTAGGTCACAGAGTTCAGGGTTCATCGAATTTGTAGGCAGAACATTCAAAGAGAGTCATCAAAATTTGATGTTTTTCATCTGTTGATATTTTGAAAACATCCATGGGTTTATCATATAAGGAATTATCAATGAATGGAAGGTCACTAAGTCGTAGGCTAGGTAACTCCCATTTAGAACTAAACAAGAAAGATTTACTAGGCGATTGATAACCCCTTAGTGTTCTTAGCCATTCCCTATTTCTATGCTTATTTTGAACACTTTAGGAAGTTTTGTCAAATTTACTATCCATTCTAGTAGAACACTTAAACTTTATCTTTTCTGAGGAGAGGATACTACAGGAAATTCAATTATGATCCTACACCTCTGCATTGATATATTCTCTATGTTTCTTTTGTTTCCTTTAAGATTAATTTTTTTGTTGTGATGGTTATTTTTTCCAACTTCCAATGGGTCATCCTGGCTTGCATAATACCATACATGGAAATATGAGAAATGTGAAATTTGTTTTAGAGTGTGAATAAATTTACATTCAAGAGCGTAAGTATATGTGGGGAGAAACAAGTTTGGAAGAGATGTGTAATATATGCATTACAAGGCACAAGGTAGATGTCATATCCATTTAGTTACTTATCCCACCTCTCATAAACAAGGTAGTTCTATAAGCAAACTAAATGATGGTTCTAGGCATGAAACTAGGAAATATTGATGAAATATGGTTTGGGGTTTAGGGTTTAGGGCTCATGTTTAAGGTCTAAGGTTTAGGGTTTAGGGTTATGGTTTAGGGGAATTTAGGTTTTAGGTTTAGGTTTAGGGTTTATGGTTAGTGTTTATGGATCGAGGTTAAGGATTCGGGTTTAAGATTTAGGGTTTAGGGTTTGGGTTTAGGTTTAGTGTTAAGGATTTAGTGGTTTATGGTTTAGGTTTATGGTTTACGGTTTAGGTTTATGGTTTATGGTTTATGGTTTATGGTTTAGGGTTTAGGATTTAATGTTTAGGGATTAAGGTTTAGGGTTTATGGTTTAGGATTTAATGTTTAGGGATTAAGGTTTAGGGTTTATGGTTTAGGGCTTGAGGTTTAGGGTTTAGGTTTTAGGGTTTAGGGGATTTAGGGCTTAGGCTTGGGGTATATGGTCTAGGGTTTAGGGTTTAGATTTTAGGGCTCAGGGATAAGGGTGTAGGGTTCAAGGCTTAGGGTTTAGGGTTTAGGATTCAATGTTTAAGGTTTAGGGTTTAGGGGTCAGGGTTTAGGGTTTAGGATTTAGTTTTTACGGTTTAGGGTTTAGGGTTTAGCATTTAGGGCTCATGGTTCATGGTTTAGGGTTTAGGGCTTATGGATTAGGGTTTAGGGCTTAAGGCTCAGGGTTTAGGGCTCATGGGTAATAAATGTTTAAGGTTTAGGGTTTATGGTTTAGATTTTAGGGTTTAGGGATCATGGTTAAAGGTTTAGGGTTTAGGGTTTAGGGCTCAAGGTTTACAGTTTAGTGTTTAGGTTTATGGCCTATGGTTTAGGGTTTGATTGTAGAAGTTAAACGCTAAAAGATTTAGGTGAATCTTTGAAATCTGAAAAATTACCTATGTCTTGACCAAATTATACTTTAAAAACTATCTCCTAAACCATGACTCATGGAGCTGTGAGACTAATTTCATAAGGTGCAAAGTGACCCTAATTTCTTATATTTACATAAATAAATTTAAACATTTATTTATGTAAATAGAAGCATGTCAAAATCATGCATAATGTTTATACTACACATAACGCGTACACGTTATAACGTGTAAACATTTTGTGTTTTCTCTTTTCCCAAGCCATGCCTCAAGGCTTGGGATCTGGTTTGGATCCCAAGCTAAGGCATGGACTGCACAAACACAACAAACAACGTGTTTTTACAAGAAAATGTAAAAATGCCACTTCCTCAATGATAAATCAAAATAAAATAATCGATCCTATTTTAAAAAAATTATACCAATGACGTAGAGCAGAGTCTCTTCTTTCTAAAAATATAATTTTCAATTTTTCCGACTAATATAAGGTTTCCATATTATTTATTTTCTAACTATGCCTTTTTATAGCTATTTTTTTGAAGTGTAAAGGCATGTCATCTTTCATGGTGTATCTTTTTTTTGGTGATCAAAATTTTAAAAAATTATACTCACCCAAACTAGGCATAATTATATACATATTCAAAAAAAAAATCTAATTTTCGATATTTTTTGAGGTAGTTAGCTGGGGGCATGGTTGGAGCTTTGTTATTTTTCAAAACATAAAATTTTGTACTAGAAAAATCATAAATAAAAAAATATTCACTAAAAAAATCTAAAAAAATGGATCCCAAACTAGATGCTTCTACTTATCTTTCTACTAAAGGGTTTTCCAAAATACTAAATTGTGCTCAAAAAATGGTGGGGGCACGAAAGTCACTCTATTATGTTTTTTTAACAAAAATAGGAGTATCTGTTGGTATTTTAGTTGTTTGACCCATTTAAACTTATCCATTTTCAATAAAATTTAGTATCTTAGAAACTAGACTCAAAATTCTACGATTCATATTTCTACAACATCTTCCAATTTTGAGTGTAACTATTTCAAAAAAATTCGTACAAGTTGAATTTTTTTTTGAAAAATGCATCCACTTAAGACCCTTTTGGCCCCCAACTTGGTGCACTTACCCCACATTAATTATTATACGACATGGGTTTATTTATTCATGACATAAGAAGGTTTAATCACGTTACAAGGAAGGTCAAGTTTCACTTTTCCTATGGAACAACATCTCATGATTACACTTCTAAAGGCCAAACGTTAATTACAATTTTATTATAGTTATGTTCCAATAATTAGTTTAAGAATTCAAAGGCACTTAACATGGCACCTACTTTCTCCTTTTTTTGGTTTCTAGACTAAACTTCCTTAGTATCACTTTACATTCAACTTAAAAAGGGTTTGCTTAATTAGGTTCATGTGCCTTTTGCAATTAATTGAGTAACCCATTTATTAATAGGGACATTTTTATGCTCATGAGGCTACAATTCCTTGTCATAGGAATTGGTCTCTAAGAACATGATTATATGGTTTCACATCATACCTTCACTATCAATAGGACAAGTGGGAAGCAAGAGGGAGTAGTCCATCATTTAAAATGGTTAAGATACAAATTAAAGTTTACATGACATGGATTTTGTTTCTCACCACAAGATGGTTTAAACATGTTACATGAAAGATCTAAATTTCACTTTTCTCCTAGCACATCATCTCATGGTTACATTTTTGCAAACTAATCATAAATTAAAATTTTGTTAAGTTCCACAATTAACTCTTAATATTGTATCATAGAACCCAAACGATAATTGAAATTGGGTATGGAATTCATTTATAACCCCAACTCCTAAATATGACTTTCAAAGGGTAATTGGTGATCTTTGCCACCTAAGCCCTTCGTTCTACACATGTGTCGGTCTAAGAGGGTTTTGAATTAGGTTTAAATTTGGTTTCCCATGGAGTACTATCTTAAGAGAAAACATTCTCCTTGCTACACACACATGAATACCAATCCTAGGAGGAAGCCACATACTCTAAACAAAGTTTATGATGATAAACTCAAACTTGGGAAATTATTTTCTTAAGCTAGAAGGCACCATCGAGTATATTAATTTAGGTTCACCCTAAGGTTTTAGTTTTCTACGTTATGAAGGATCACATGAGAAGGGTAGTCATACAAGAGTTTTATACTAGATTGACTATTTTATTTAGATTTACTTTCTACATTTTCAAGGTAAATAACATAACACACTAGATATTTAATCATCAATTTCACATTGAAAATGCACTATAAGATGTCAAATTCAATTTCATTTAACATATATCCAAATTTTACAATACATAATTTTGAATCAAAATGACACCCATGGTTAGATGCACATTTCCCCAAACACCCCTAAACACTAGAAACTCATACATATTACAAAATTTCAATAATAAACATTTTAATACATCACATAATTTTGGTTTATCTCTACAATTTCATTGTTTCAAATAACATGCAAAAATGATATTTTTAGTGACACTTCACTTCCTCCATGTCTTAGTACCTACAACCACCACATGGTCAGCACAAATGTTGGCATGACATCCACCTAAATCTAGCATAATTAACATTTTTAGTTTTTCATTTACATAAAAAAATATTTATCACATAAATAAAGAGGGTTATAATATATAATCATTTCATTGCACTTCATTTCTTAACTAAGGGAAGAGAGAGAGAGAGAGAAACACTATTTTTCCAAAATTCAAATTTCACACAACAAGCCACAAGATAGAGTTTCATATAGTTATTTATAAGTTTCAATAAGTTTTCTTGTAGATTTGTTGTCTTGACTAGGGTCTTACGACCTTCTTTTACATTTTCCTACTAGTTACTGAAGAACATATGATTTTAGCTCGGAGGCTAATAAATTACACTTAGAAACTATCCTCGATGATAAATTCACAATGAGTAAATTTTACGTGTTCTTCCTATATAACAAGAATTCACAAGAACTAACCGAATTATAAGCTGGTGAATAGTTTACAAATCACGGCTAGTTTTCCGGGGCCATCGGTTGTAATTAGACTAGTTGAAAAAATAACCAATTTTAGCTCAAGAGATAAGAAACCTTATCTAAAAACTAACTTCCAATGGACGAATTCTCAACAAAAAATTCCTACATGCTCTCCTATATATTGAGAATTCACCAGAGTCGACAAAACTAAGAACTAACAAACAAGTTACAAATGGTGACTTATTTTCCAAAGCCACCAATCATAATCGGACAAGTTTTACCTAGTCAAATAATGACCAGAGGCCTACAAAACCCCTTTTCCAAACTAGCTAGAAAAGTGTTTTTCCATGAACTAAAGGTTACAAGAAATTTTCTAGTAAAAATAATAGAGGTTTGCAAAGGAGGATAAACAATTCTTCGCTCAAGGTCCAAACGGAAAGCCGAAACGAAACCCAACTTTTCACTTTTAGTAGCTTCCTAAAACTAAAAATGGGGTGATGGGGCTCCTAGAGGGGCAAAGAAAATAGTATAATCAAACAATCGGGGTCGATCTAAGGCTCGATGCGACTCCCAGCATAATAAGGAATACCAACAAAACTAGACATCTCTTTTAGGGGTTCATAAGGTCGTTTTGCAAGTCTTTGAGAAATTTGATTTACCAACTTTTACCAAGGGATGTTAGCTAGGTTTTAACAAAAACTTGAACTCAACTAGTCAACTAGAGGGGTTGCAACTACCCAATTCGGTTATGGAGTTTCTAAAGCATCTCAGAAGAGGGTTAAAGACTATGGTTGGAAACCCAAGGGTAGTTCGGATTTGTGTAAGTCATGAGGTGAAGTTTTATTATTTTACACTTCAATTTTGTTTAAAAATAACCAATGGTATAGTATTCTCGAGTTCTTATTTTTATTTCATTTCAAATGAAGAACCAAAAATACAAAAATTATGAAAGATGAAGGTAAGGGAGACCATGCCTGGAAATACTAGCGTTTGAAGTGTATGAGGTGCACTAGGCGGGTTCACTTGCATTCGAGAAGGATCCAACTCTCTTTTAGCATCCCATCAAATAAATCATGTGAATTTGACAACTCGCCATTTGCATTTTTATACATTTATCCCCTTTACAAACATTTCTACCAAGGTATGGATAACTACTACAACTGAGAATCCCACTTTCTGTTATGTTTTGATGGGTACATACCCATTTCAAAGCTCTCCTCTTGGCACAAACTAGGAAATGTTGCTATAGATTTAGGATCTTTTCTTTGCACTTGCCACTGTCATTTGCTTGAAGTTCCCAAATCCTTTTAACACCTCCATACACTCCTATGTATTCATGGAGGTTATGAAATCTATGAATTATCTTACTTCTTTCCATACCCACCTATTTTTGGATCCCATTTCCTCATAAATTATGACTTTTCCCACACACATTTATTTCAATAAGTGGCCTCTTTTAATTGATTGTTTCCTAAATAGAAGGGTTTCATTTCTTTTGAGAAGGTTTAATCATCTCTGTGTTATAGGAAGAAAAAATGTACAACTCCTCCTTAAATTGACCCTCACTACAATGATGTGAATGACCTTGGCATTTGCTTTGCATGATTATAATAGGAACGTGGGAAAAAGCATTATTATTCAATCTAACTTCCTTGAGGAAGTGTCCACCTTGCATGAAGCTCCCATTTGACATTAAGTAGGAGGATTCTAGCCAATAGTTGTGGAAATGGATTTACACATCTTTGGCTCTCTTTAATTTTGAAGGCCATGTTAACACAACCATTTTGTGCCTACCCCTATCTAAGGCATCTTTGGAAAATATTGGGAAAGTGTTGAAAAGGTGAAATGATTGGTTGGACACCAGATATCTATATTTGTTTGGAAGCTTCCAAGGTTGTTTTAATAAACCACTTGTGTAAATCCAACAATCAGTGCATCCCACTTAAAACATTTGAAAAAGAAAGAGTTCCATGCGGACAAAGAGTGAAAAAGAAAAAATTGCTTGACATACTTGGGATAACAAGAAAGGAACTTTCAATGTCTTAATCTATACAATCACTACACAAAATAAAGATAAGGGGTATGAAAGAAGTGGTATTTGTGTCTACACGAGGAGGAAGGCATTGCAAAGTTTATTTTACGTAGCAACATTTAATAATAAGAAGAAGAAGGTAAATCCATATAGCTAGACATTACGCCCTAAATCAAGAGCCCTTAATCTTCAATATTCTTCTTCTTATTTTTGTATAAAAAAAAAACAACGATAGGAAATAGTTTCCTTTCCCATGAGGATGTAATATAGGTAGAATAAAATAACAATGCACATTTCAACGCATCAATAATAATCAAACAATGGAAATGTTTTCTTCTAGCAATCTCAAATTCAATCTAACATCATTATGCTTGATGAATGACTATGCCCAGATCAAAGGTGTATACTACTCCTAAAACTTTTTCTTCTTGATAAAAAAATAGTGGCAGTAAGTCACTTCCTGTTAGAGTAGGTATTTACCTTAGCTCATGTTCACCTAGGTATATTATTTAGCTTTATTGTATTTATCCTCACCCACTTATGTGTGTGGATATTTATTTTATCTTATTTAGATATTAGGAGATATTATCTAGTTGTATAGTTCTTTCCTTGATCTATGGTATAGTTCTTTCCTTGATCTATGGTATTGACTAGATCCTTGATGTCTAGTTCTCTCATAAATCTATGGACTTAACTAGTTCTTTCCATGATTTATGGCTTGATCTATGACCTTGACTGGTTCTTAGATTGTTATTCCTTGCCTATATAAGCAAGGCCCATTCTCATTGTATTTCATTGAGTTCCATAATAATATATGATATTGCTGCTCATTTTTTTGCAAAGGTTTTATGTAAAGTTATTTTGGTGAATTGCTTTCATCTTATTGATTATGGTGTTTGATTAGCATCTATGTTCTTGGCTTGATACGATTTGGTTATCATTCCTTTTACTTCCTTTCCAAGACAATTAAACCCGCTTCGAGATGTATATACAAATCTAGATTAGTCAATTTTTAGAGTAATGTGAGGAGATATTTGGGATTAGATCTATCTCCATGTGAATGAATGATTAACCCATAGAATATTGATTTAAGGATGGATATGTGAGAACTTCATTTAACATAGTTCCTTGTACCTTCTTTTTATTCAATTATGAGAGTATATAACTCTGTAATCATGCAACTATCTAATTACTACTAATTTTATAATGTTAACTTGGGTCCCAACGTGGTTACGACTCTAGATCTTGAATAAAGTTATTGTATTATTATGCAAGGTATATGAAAGTCCGAAGGATGTTATGGATACCCACATACCTTACCAGAAATCCTATGCCTTCACCCCGCCATACGCCAACCTCCGCCATACGCCACCCCCATTCCTATCTCTCCAACTCGCCTTTCTCATGCATTTCAATTATTCTCTTTTATATTTTATTTATTTATTATACACACACATATATATAATTATAATGTTTATATATTTTAATAGCTTTTGTTTTATTTATTTGTTTATTATTAAATTTATTTATCTATCTTATTATTTTATAATGATGGTTGTTGAAATGATCCACCACTCATGGAGAGGGAAAAGAAGGTAGGGAATTACAATGTACATAGGCTAAGTTAATCTGAAACAAATAATTTGTACGACTAATTCACCCCCTCCTAGTCTTTGTGCTTCTAACATCCTTCACACAAGAATTTGATACCAGAGGTATGGTCATATGGTATGGTCATATGAGGGCTTAAAATTTGTGATTCCTACTAAAGCTTGTAACTTTTGATCGGTAACTCATTTTTAGTACCATTTTTTGAAAAAGTGTTTGTTTTTCCGTGCTCTTTCCATTGGAAATATTTATTTTGAAAATCACTATAATTATAAAGTGCCTATGTAACACTCACTCATTATAAAGTGCCAAAATCTAGGGGGGCTCTTGTTGCATTGCTTAGGGGTTTTGTTGCATTGCTTGGTTCTTGTATTTCTTTTGGTGTTTTTTTAAGGATGGTATCTACTTACGCATTAGATCATGTTGAGCCATTAACAACACATAATTACCACACCTAGAAACCAAGAATGAAAACAATAATTAAGCGGAAAGGATTATGGGCTTTAACTTCTTTAACAACCTAGTGTTCACTAGAGAATATGAGAAATTTCAGTACAGTGCAAATTTGATGAGTGTATGGGTTTGATAGGAACTTATGTATGTGATGCAAAATTTTGTTTCATTTGAAAAATGTGACTCTCCTTTCAAAATTTGGAAGAAATTGGAAGATTTATTTGGTAAGGTGGATCATATGAGAGCCATGAAACTTGACATTGAGATCACCTCTCTTAATCCTGAAGATTTTCCAACAATTATAGACTATCTTACCAAGTTCAAGAATTTGTTGACATAGTTGAAGGGGAGTCAAAGAGATAAGAAAGATGAAGAGTGTGTTTACTTGATTCTATCCAAGTTGAGAGGACCATTCCAAATTTTTCTTCTACCTTTTTCTCTAGCATGGATGCCTTAGGTAACACATTCAAAATTCCTAACTTAGAAACATTTTGTGAAAGACTTACTAGGAAGAATCTAAATGATCTCACCTTGAGTCTTCCACCTCTCAAAGGCATTAGTTGCATCTAATCCTAAGGGCAAGGGAAAACCAAATAGTAAAACAAAATCCACACCTTCTCCATCTCAAAATGCTCCTAAACCCAAAGAAAACAACTCAAAACCCAAGGATTCTTCTAAATCCAAGAATAAGTCTAGCCGTTCATGCTCTTTTATGGGGATAGTTATCATGAAGAACATAAGTGTTATAAGAGAATGCAAGCCTTAGAGGATGTCAAGAAACAAAAAATTTCTATCTCCATGCCACCTCCTTCTAATCAAGCATGGTAAAGCACTTAATGTTGTTGGGAGATCTCAATCACCACTTTCAGATAGTTGGGTTATAGATTTGGTGCTTCTCATCACATGACTTCTTCCAAGGAGTCTTTTGTTTCTCTAGGTTTGAGTTCTACTTCCAAAATTGAGGTTGGAGATTCTTCCTTTCTTTCTGTTAAAGGAAAAGGTGATATACAACTTGATGGTGGAAGTATCCAAGATGCATTATATGTTCCTAACATCACTACAAATTTGCTTTATGTATATCAAATTTGTCATTCTTTCCAACAAAAAAATATTGACTTTTACACCACATGGAGTAGAAGTACGAACTTTGTTGGAGCCTCATTCACTTGGTTGCTCAAGGTATTGTTGATCATAGTTCTAGACTATATCACTTTGAGGGTTTTGATGACACTTCTTCTATAGGGACAAGATTGGTTTCTCATGCAGATTCAGAGAGTAAGCTTTGACATGAAAGATTTGGACATCTCAATTACAGATATTTGAAGGATTTGAGCACTCATGGTATGGTAGATGGTCTTCCTAGAGTTTCTTGTCTTGAGGGAGTTTGTCATGGTTATGAATTAGGGAAACAACACCAAGATCCTTTTCCTAAGAATTTGTCTAAGAGAGTTTCTTCACCACTTGAGCTTATGCATAGTGACTTGATGATTTTTCCTACCCCATCTTTCAATGGAGCTAAGTATGCACTTACATTTATTGATAATTTCTCGAGGCGTACTTAGGTTTATTTTCTCAAGTACAAAAGTGATGTTTTTTTCACACTTCAAAGTCTTCAAGGCTTTGGTTGAGAAACAATCTTCTAGTAGCATAAAGAACCTTCATACTGATAATGGGGGGGAGTACTTCAGCAATGAGTTTTCTGAATTTTTGAAACTCAAGGCATTATTCACCAACATTTTGTTCCTCATACTCCACAACAGAATGACTTAGCAGAAAGGAAGAATAGAACTTTGAAGGAAATGGCTAACTGTATGATGCATTCTAGAGATTTACCTCCTATCTACTAGGGAAGAAGCAGTTAATTTTGCTAACTACATTCAGAATCACACACCACACAAAGCACTTGAGCATTTGACTCCAGAGGAAGCTTGGTCCAACACTAAGCTAGATGTCTCATTTTTTTGAGTCTTTGGGAGCCATGCTTAGGCCTTTGTGCGAAATAAGAAAAGGAAAGCTTTGGATAAGAAGAGTAAACCCTTGATCTTTGTAGGGTATTGTGAGGATATGAGAACTTATCATCTTTTAGATCTTGATACACATGATGTTCATTTTTGAACACATGTTTACTATTTTGATGAGCGCTTCACTCATGATTATTCATCTTCTTCCATTACTTCTTCTTCTTCATCTCATCTTGAGGATCCTTTCTTTGAGGAGATTTATGAGGAGATTATAGATGTCGTTGAGGATCCTATTGAGCCCCCATGCGGCTTGGTGATGTTGTCACTATGCCTAAGTGGGATCGTACTTTAGTTTTGAGGCAACACCTTTCATAGAGGATCTTCCACCCACTAGGCATCATCACACACATTCTACAAGTTCTAGAATTTTGTGTCGGGAAGTTTATGAGGATCCACATTCTTTTCAAAGGCTCATGGGATACAGGGCTTGTCCACCTTTGTGGGGGTTGAAAAATTCCTTTGCAGTGGGATGATGTGATGGCAACTTTGAGTATTCTTCTTTGATGAAGAATCATACTTGGGATTTGGTATCTCTTCCTAAAGGAATAAAGATGGTTAGGTGTAAGTGGGTATACCGAACCAATTACGTAGCTAATGGGTCCATTGACAAGTATAAGGCTCATCTTGTTGAAAGAGTTTTCACAAGTTGAAGGTATTGATTACTCGAGACTTTTCACACCCATTGCCAAGATGGATTATGTACGCCTTGTACTTGCTATTCGCAGGCCCATTTGCATCAAAAGGGTGGCCCATATACTAGATGGACATGAAGAGTACCTTCTTACATGGAGATCTACAAGAGGAAATATATATGGAGCAACCTAATGGATGTCCTTTTTTCAGGATTCTTCTCTTATTTGTCGGCTTCGAAGGTCTCTCTACGGTATCAAACAAACTTTTATTTGCATCCCTTGGGATTGGTATGAGAAGATGCATTATTTTCTTCTATCTACTGGTTTTGTTCATTACCACTCCACTCTATAATGTATCTTGAGCATGTTGGTGAGGATATTGTGATACTTGTCTTATATGTTGATGATCATTGTTACTTACCTTGGGAGCTCTTCTTCCCACATTTAGAGTATTGAGAGGGCTCTTTACACATAGTTTGACATGACATGAGATCTTGGGCTATTGCATTATTTCCTTGGTTTGTAGTTTTCTTAGAGCAGATTCAAGGATTCATTTGAGTCAACAAAAGTACACCCATGATCTTTTTAGGCGCTTTGATATGGCTGATTTGCAAGCCAAGTCCATCTCCTTTTAGTATGGAGTTACTCTTACTTCCACATGTACCACACAACTTTGTGATCCTACATTGTATAGGTAGCTGGTTGGGAGTCTCATGTACTTGAACCATACTCACTCTGATATTTCATTTGCATAGTAGGGCTTGTATCTTGGTTTGCACATTCTCTTCATAGTAGTCACTTCTTACAGGATCTAAAAGGATTTTACACTATTTGATTCTTTCTTATTTCACGGCTTTCAAAGGTCTCTGGGGCACTTCCCACTTCCCACTTTCCTACACTACACTAGAGGTTATACTCGGTTGGTTGGGTATACTGATTCGATTAGGCAGGTTCTATTGATGACAATTGTTCCACTTCTACCTATCTTTTCTGTCTTGGTTCTTCTCCGATTACGTTGGTGTGCAAAAAGCAATGAGGATATTGCACTTTCATCTTCAAAGGTAGAGTACAAGGTAGAAGTTACAGTGAGTCAACAAATTATTTGGCTTCGCTAGTTATTGATAGAGTTTGGATTCCCACAAGATTCATTGGCAGGACTTGTACTTTGGTGTGATGACAAAGTGTAATTCACATGTCTTGCAACTTAGTTGAGCACTAGCGGACCAAGCATATTGAGATACACATCCACTTCATTCATCAGCACATTCAGGATGGAGTTATTTTCTTGGAGTACCTTCCGAATTAGTAGAAGGTTGTAGACATCTTTACAAAGCCTTTTGCATCACCTCGATACCTTGAGTTGCATGGAATGCTTGGGGTTTAGAAGTTGTTCTTAGGGGGTATTCGTGAGAACATCTTCCCCTTCTTCTTCTTTCTCTTTCTTCTAGAAGGATTCTTTCCTTCTTTTGCTTCGAGATTTCTTCATGGATATATTGTACATGAGTACCTCATTAGGCCTTGTTTCCAAGGACTCATATTGTGGACATGCCACTTTTATTTTGGCCGCTAACTTCACTTGAGGGGGTGTTAGAGTAGGTATTTACCTTAGCTCATGTTCACCTAGGTATATTATTTACCTTTATTGTATTTATCCTCACCCACTTATGTGTGTGGATATTTCTTTTATCTTATTTAGATATTAGGAGATATTATCTAGTTGTTAGGTATAGTTATTTCCTTGATCTATGGTATTGACTAGTTCTTTCCTTGATCTATGGTATTGACTAGATCCTTGATGTCTAGTTCTCTCATAAATCTATGGACTTAACTAGTTCTTTGATGACTAGTTCTTTCCATGATTTATGGTTTGATCTACGACCTTGACTAGTTCTTAGATTGTTATTCCTTGCCTATATAAGAAAGGCCCATTCTCATTATATTTCATTGAGTTCCATAATAATATATGATATTGCTGCTCATTTTTTATAAAGGTTTTATGTAAAGTTATTCTAGTGAATTAATTTCATCTTATTGATCATGGTGTTTGATTAGCATCTGTGTTCTTGGCTTGGTATGATCTAGTTATTGTTCCTTTTAATTCCTTTCCAAGACAATTAAACCCACTTGAGACGCATATACAAATCCAGATTAGTCAATTTTTTAGAGTAATGTGAGGAGATATTTGGGATTAGATCTATCTCCATGTGCATGAATGATGATTTAACCCATATAATATTTATTTAAGGATGGATATGTCAGAACTCCATTTAACATAGTTCCTTGTACCTTCTTTTTATTCAATTATGAGAGTATATAACTCTGTAATCACTGCAACTATCTAATTACTATAATTTTATAATGTTAACTTGGGTTCCAACATGGATTACGACTCTAGATCTCGAATAAAGTTATTATATTATTATGCAAGGAAAATGACATGTTGAAGGACATTATGGCTACCCACATATCTTACCAAGAAAGCCCATGCCTTCACCCCCGCCATATGCCAACCTCTCTGCCATACGCCACCCCCATTCCTCTCTCTCCAACTCTCGCCTTTCTCATGCATTTCAATTAGTCTCTTTTATATTTTATTTGTTTATTACACACACACACACACACACACACACACATATAATTATAAGGTGTATATATTTTAATTCCTTTTGTTTTATTCATTTGTTTATTATTAAATTTATTTATTTATCTTATTATTTTATAATGATGGTTGTTGAAATGATCCACCACTCATGGAGAGGGAAAATAAGGTAGGGAATTACAATGTACATAGGCTAAGTTAACCTGAAATAAACAATTTGTAATACTAATTCACCCCTTCTCCTAGTCTCTGTCTTCTAACATCCTTCACACAAGAATGTGATACCATGAGGTGGATCTTGTTGTTGGATACCAAATGTCTAAACTTATTCAAAATCATTATGATAACAAAGGCATGCTTCTCATTAAATGAATATCTCACCTCATAACCTTGTCTTCCTTAGATTAAAAATGATATAGGTTGTTCTAAATTTTCTTCATTTATTTGTACTAGCATGGAAGATATTGTATATGTGCCTCCAAAAACATACAAGGTGAAGTCCTTTAAGAAATCAATATTAATGAGGGTAGGAGCTTGTGTAATTATTTGTTTGATGTCCTCAAAACTAATCTTTCCCTCCATAGTCCACTTGAAAGGAATATTATTCTTTAGCTTTGATGTCAATGAATTGACAAGATTAGAAAAATATGGAATGAAATGGATAACAAAATTGATCCTTCGCAAGAAGCTTTGCAATGCCTTCTTAAAAATAGGAAATGATAATTCTAAAATGGAACTTACTCTCTTTGAATCTATTATAAATTAGGAAAAGTAAATAAATAAATAAAGTCAATTGATGTAAATGACAAGTAAATAATTATGGAAAGTGGCCCAAGTAACTAAGTGAAATAAAATGAAAACCCAAATGTGCAAGAAGAGTAAGGAAATGACTTAGTTGATTCACATGCTGATCTAAACTATGTTATAAAATAAAATGAATAATATGGAAGTAGGAGAAAGCATACAAAGGTCCCAAAAAGGACATATCTAAGTTGTCTAGCTAGAATGGGATGCCCTGGAGATGGATCGGGGCACCTAGGGCAACCTGGTCTGCGATTCTGGGTACCCCTGGTCTATGTAGGAGGTCTAAAATTGATTTTTACAAGGTCCTTGAAGTGTCTAAAACCCTCATTATCTTTCACATCAAGTTCATTACATTGCGCCAAGTGGCCCAAATAATCTAAGATGAAGAAAATACCTGCAAAAGACCAAAACTAGTATTAAATCCCCAAAAATAAAGATACAAATGAATGGGATCGGACTAATCTCACCTACTGACAATCGTGGGCTTACTAAAATGAGAATTACACTACATTTCAGACCCAAATGTAGTTCTAATTGTGTGTGTGTGTGTGTGTGTGTGTGTTGTTCCTTAGTGTGTGTCTTGTGTGAACATTATTCCCTAGGTCGCACTTTGTGAATGTATTTTGTGAAACAATAACTAGATGTAGAATGTAATAATGGTGGATGGAATAAATAAACCCTCTATATAATGTGATGTGGATGAACCAACCTTGTCCCTTATGATGGGGCTATATGGATGCAATGGAGCTCCTAAATTCCTATAGAGTAGATGTAACCTTATAGTGGAGTAGTAATTCTTAGTGTTTGCTCCCTCTTATGGTATCATAACTTTATATTTATAGGGTTCTCTTGATCTAATTTTGTAATTAAACCCAAAAATCGACCACAAGAAATATGAAAAGATGAATTGGATAGAAATTGCCCAAAAAAAGTGGTGGGAAAGTGAGAAAATGATCGAGGTGCCCGAGTTGGGACAGGGGCACTAGGGCACCCCAAGATGCTTAGCACAGGTTCCCTAGTACTAGCTAAAATGGTGGAAATGACAAAAAACTTTCTAGGCATGTATGTGCGTGGAGGTCGATAATGATGAAAAAAAGTAAAGTAAAGTGGATAAAAGGATGAGGTTAATTAGTAGTTTCTTCACTGAAAACCTTGTAAATAGTAGTATGATACAAGACTAAATAGTACACAAAGTGCATGATTTAGTGACTACATTTACCCCCAATTTATGTTGGTGAGAAGAACACTTGGTAACATAAAGTATATATAGATGCGTACTTGATGTCTATGTAGAGTGAAGAAGAAAGCATGCCAAAGGACTATAAAATCATGGAATGATAAAACAGTTGAGTGTGGAAACTAAGGATGTAAAAGTGTAAAAAGTGTAAAAAGTGATCGAGAGTGAACCTAGGGGAAAGTGTGTGTAGCTATGCATAAGTGTAGTGTACTGCATAAATGTGATGTGTGTGATGTAGTGTGCTACCACATAGTGTTGTTGTTGTAGTAGTTGTTGCCTCCATGTTGTGGTTGACTTTTGACTCTCATACGGATGGACCTACAAGGATAAAATGATCAAGTAGTCAAATGCACATGTATATATGTGTAAAAACACATGTAAAGACGTATGTAGAAGTGTGTAAATGTAAAATAATCAAATGAAAATTAGAACATGTGCACCTGATCCATGTCGAGAAGAGAGAGAGAGTGTAGAAGGATATCTTGTACTGATAAGTTTTTGGGTGATCTCATGCCTACCCTGGCCTGAATAAGTATAGGGAGAAATATGTGTTATTCTCTAACCTTTAAGTGCTTCTCAATAAAATGTGAAGATATCTATGTCTTGCCTAATTTTTGGGTGATCCTATGCCACTAATTGAAGTAGTGTAGGGAGGTACACCCACTTGTAACCTAAAATCCTCTAATTTCTCCCTAGAATGCTAAGGACACCATGTCCTATTAAATTCATTGTGTACTGAGGTTCTTAGATTGGTTTGAACCCACTCGCATGTATAATCCCAAAATGCCAAGGGTATAAAATTGAAATGAAATAAATGGTATAGAGCTTGTATAGTATGTAAAAACCCAAATGATGCCCCCTCTGGGGGAGGATGTGTTGTCGTGGATAGGAGGATATGACCTAAGAGAGGAATGACATGTAAATTGTACCTGGAAAGTTCTTGGTAAAAACCAAGGCATGCATAAACAAGTGGCTAGAAAAAAAACAAGTGTTAGTATAAACAAGTATTCATGTAGAAATAAATGTGTAAGCTACCAAAACAATGTATAAGCTACCAAACAAGAGAGTAATGTAAACACACAAAAAGACAAAGTATAGCGCATAACATGGGTCGTAAACATGGGACACCACTCACAGTGTCGTAAAGACACTCAAAGGCCATAGTGGCCGCATACAACAAACAAGTGTGCACACCAAACATAGGCAAGGGCAATATAATATCAAAAATTACAAGCAAGTAAAACAAACAAACATATAGTCATTGTAATATGTAATCCTGCAAAACAAATGTTGCACATGAAGTACCCGTTAGCATGTTAGAAAGATAACCAATATGTCAATAGCGTGTATAACCAAGTAATGTAAAGTGATAAAAATGAAACAATAGCATATGTATGAGAAAAATGTGGATGCCCCCAATGACCATTGTAGGAGTGGTAGAAGGTGAGCATCTATATGTTATATGTAAGAGACTTGTATTTGCGATCACAACTAGAAAAATACGTGAACACACATGTGTGTATGGTAAAGATAATGACATATAAGAAATCAATCTAGCATGTGTAGTAAAGTGAACATGTAAAAGCACAAGTAAGAAAGAGTAAATGCCCCAAGACAATGCAATATGTTGTGGATGGATGGAATGGAATGCAAGATGGATGGTAGGAGCCACATGCCCCCTAAGTGAATGGAAATGTATGTAATGAGGTTCATTTGGTTTTCCCCCTCAGTAGTCAAGAATGAACTGTAAATGAGAGTGCGTCATCGGGAAATGGTCAAAGTGTATGTATTATGTCTAACACATTGTGATGATGATTATGTATGCGTAGTGGTGATGACATGTGACCTAGAGAAATGATGTGTGTGAACCCATATAGTCGAAGTGTATATCACGACAAAATGATCGAACAAGTGATGATTTATACCTAAGCATATATCACTATAAGATGAGTATATAGAGTGGTGATGTAGCCTAAAAGCATATACCACTATAAGATGATAGAAAAAGGTGACCATTTAGCCTAAAGTCATATGTCACTAACCTAGGTATGTCATGACATGAGGATGAATGATGGATTTGTAAGTGTTATAAGTTCCATTTTATTTGTAAACCTTGGTAGTTGAGTATGGATCGAGGAACTAGAGTGCGTCATAGGGTAGTGAGTGTAGCGCGTAGATGTGTGATGAGAATAAATGATCATATGATGAGTAACAATGTGTAAATATGCAATGTGTATAATGCCAAATATGTGAAAATATATGATAAGAGTATAAAAATGTATATGTTATGTAGTATGTAGGTTGAAAGTAATATAAGATGCTATAATGATAATGTATATGATATGTAGACATACAAATGTACGATGGCTAATATAATAAATGCGAGATGTAGTATGCAAATATGTGGATATAGTCTAAGAATGTAAAATGGAGATGATGTGTAGATGTAGAATATGTAGAGTATAGATGACAACCATGTAATGAATGCAATGTGTAATGTGTAGGATGAAATGTAAAGTGTGTAGACAACTCAAGTATAGATGTATATGTGATGAAGACTAATATGATATGTGTAAATGTGTGATGATATGTATAATGTTATTATGTAGGATGATAGATAAGTGAGTTGTGTGAAAAGACATGATGTGTAATGCCTACTATGTGTGTGTGAGGTTCATGTGTAGTATGCCTCACACCAATCAAGTGTGAACCAAACAAAAGAGTGTGTCATCGGGTAATGGTCAATGCTAAAGTGTAAAGTATGCCTATGTGAGAATACAAATAGATGAAATGTGATGTATGAGATGTCAAGTATGCTAAGATGATGAGGGGGATGTGTAGATGTTATGCCCCCAAGTGTGTGAATAATAGATCATGTAAAGTCATCAAGAAGATTATCATCCTCTAGGTCATAATCGAATGGATAAGCATTAGTGACTTGGTAAGAAATAGTGTCGGGTTGATCATGTAATGAGCCATTGAGGTGTAATTGTACATGCCCATAGCATACTCCTCATCGGTGAATGGAGGAAGTGGACAAACTATGTGCGTACCAATGAGTGATATTTTGTGTGTATCCTAGGAAATAACTATTGTCAAACAAAAACACGTCCAAAAGGCATAGGAAATGAAATGTTTGTATGACTAGGATCTAATGTGCCCCAATGTATTCAAGCCAAGATCATCCTAAAGGAAAGTGGAGAAGTATAAAGAGAATGTGCAAGAAATATAGTAAGATGAAAGACCCTAAAGACCATAGGTAACCGTAATACAAAAAAACCATGATATAGATGAGGGTCGTATGGTGGATGATAGATACATCAATAGAAAATCCTAATCGAGTCAATCCCTCATGAGTGCATATAGTTTCAGGTGAAGTAGGATCAAATGGTATATGTTCCCAAAATGAATCATTCATAAAGAGTGTACATGTAAATAGTGGTGAACGTGTTAATGGAGATGGTGCTTGTGAAGGTGGATGATAGAGCGACATCCGTAGAGTGGAAAATGCCCCGATAAAGAATCATAGTGGTAGTAGTAGTGGGTAGGTGGAGGCAATGGAGGAAGGAGTAGCATCTATCACACAAATAACACCTTCAAGTGGTGGAAAATGAGGTGGTTCATCCATGGGTTAAGGATCATTTGTAGTATCAGTATGTGGAATAGGAAGACTAGTATTAGGAGCTCGATCACAATATTGGAATGGATCACGGTCACAAAAATAGTATACTCAATGCCTTCATGTAATAATTTAACACAATGATGTACAGTAGAGGTGATGGCCTCACATGTCATGAGCATGGCCTACCCAACAAACAATTGTATGAGACAAGGAAATAATGACGAAAAAGTATTGTGTTGATGGTTTTGGCCCTATAGTGATAGGTAGTGTAATGTGACCAACACATGGATGAACATAACCATCATAAGCACACAATGAAAGACAAGATGGATTAACATCATGATCAGAAAGGCCCATGACTTTGAGGAATGACATAGGACACAAGTTAAGTTCAAATCCATTATCAATTATAATGTGTTTGACACCTACATTATGAATATGACACATGATGTGCAACATTGGGTCATTATCAAAAGTGTTAACATCAATGGGTAGATGAGACTTGAATGTTATGTGTTGAGAAAATGCATCTACAAAGGTTTATAGACTGAATTAGGATGTATATCAACATGAATGTAAGTAGTAGCAAGAAGATGTTGGACCCTAGTTCTAAGATCAAGATTGGAAAGAAAATAATCATTGATCGAGATACTCATGATGCCTAAATTCTAAGATGATAAACAATGAATGAAGATCTTAAGATAATGAAAACCCTACAAGGTGAGATGATCGAAGGTTGGGTTCACTAAAATGATTAACTAAAATTTGAATATTATAGTTAATCTAAACTAGGAACAATCGTAAATAACTGAAGTAAAATGATGTAAATGACAAGCTAAATAATTATGGAAAGTGGCCCAAAAAACTAAGCGAAATAAAATGAAAACCCTAATGTGCAAGAAGAGTAAGGAAATGACTTATCTTATTCATGGTGATCTAGGACTGTGTCGTAACATAAAATGAATATATAGAAGTGAGCAGGTATGTAGAGGTCCTAAAAAGGACATATTTGAGTTGTTTACTTGGAATGAAATGCATGGAGATGGGTTTACAACTGCCAGAGCATCCTTGGTCTATTAGTTTTGGGCACCCTAGTCATGAAAGAGGTCCAAAACTGAATTTTACAGGGGTTGTCGAAGTGGTGAAACCCTCACTTTGTATTCGCATCAAGTTTGTTGCATTGTGCAAGTGTCGTTAGTAATCCAAGATGAAGAAAATACTATAAAAGAATAAAAAAGTATCAAATCACCCAAACAATAAAGATGCAAATGAATGGGTCGAATGACCTCGGCTACCATAATGGTGGGCTTACTAAACTGAGCATTGCACTACATTTTAGACCTAAATGTAGTTTTGAGTGTGTATGAACATTGTGCCCTAGTTTCTCGTGTGTCAGTCACACTTTGTGAAGTATCGAGTAATAACTATATGTAGAATATAATAAAATGGTAGATGGAATAGAATAAACTCCCTCCTATGTGGTGTGATGCGAGATGAACCCACCTTTTACCTTGTGATGGAGCTAGATGGATGTAATGGAGCTCCTAAATGCATATAGAGTAGATGTAACCTTAGGTAGAGTAGTAATGATTAATGCCTTGTCCCTCATTATGGTCTCATAACTTTATATTTATAGGGTTATCTTGATCTAATTTTGTAATTAACCCTGAAGAGGTCAACCTCAAGAAATATGTAAAGTTGAAATGACTAGAAAGTACCCAAAAAGTGGTGAGAAAGTGAGAAAGGCTCAAGCACCCCGGGTGAGACCGGGGTTGCACTGGGGTGCCTAGCATTAGCTTGGGCACCCCAATCAAAGCTAAAATGATAGAAAATGACAAAACATACTTGGGCATGTATGTGCGGGAGGTTCGGAAGTGAAGACATAAAGTAAATTAAAGTGGTCAAAAGATGAGGGTTAATTAGTACTTTCTTCATTTAAAAACATTCTAAATAGTAGTATGAGAGGCGGACTAAATAATACCCAAAGTGCTTGATTTAGTGACTACAGTTAGATATGATGTGGCCTAGTATATTACCTTCATTTTATAAGAAGACACATTTCTTGGGATTGATAGAAACCCCAAACTATCTACACCTTTCAAATACCTAGTTAAGATGGGAAAGGTGTGATTTGCATCCTTGGATAATAATGTAATATCACCAAGGTGGATGAGAAAAAATGTTATTAACCATCCCTTTGAATTCCATATGCCTAGATCTTTCAATTTTTCTCCTACATTAGAAAAATCAAAATACATTCTCCTTTGTCATAAGTTCCCTATTTAGTGGTAAAAGCTATTTTAAACTGATCCTCTTCCTTCACCATAATCTAATTATATCCTTAGTATATGTATAATAGGGAAAAACTTCGATCCTGCCACCATTTATAAACTCTACTCTGTAAAAGGAAACAAATAGTGTTATTTCAAGGATTCCTAATTTATTTATATAGCATAAAAGAACAATTGGATTTCTCAATTTATTTTCTACACTAGGAACATATTTGTAACCCATGCCGAATGTTTGATGGGAAAAATGATGCTTTCTTTAATCAACTTATTCCATACCTTCTTTATGAGAGGCTCATTTCAGATTAACATGCCTTTGTTTCTCTGTAATGGGTTTAGTTACTAAATCTAATTCAATGGTATGTTGTGCCAAATTAGGATCAAAACCCCTTAGGTATTCATACTCCATGCAAAAACATCAGTAAAATCTTAATAAAGATCTACAAATGCATGTTTCTCTTGTGGAGTACATACCTTGCCAATTTTAAACAACATATCATTGCCAATGAAAATGGGTTCATAATCCTTAACTTTAATTATCATGTTTTCATTCTCTTTCCTCATCGATCATTAGAGTTGAGAAAGAAATCCAAGGTAAATAAGCCCTTGGGAGGATTATTTGACCTTAGTTGGATAGTCTAATCTTCATATTGTTATTCTAACTTGTCTCAAAGTATTGAAGAGAACTTGGCCTCCTCTTGGATGAAGTTAATAATATTTTGGTCACTATAAAATACTTTTCAGTTAGTGCTATTATCTGGAATAGTAGGCCTCACTATCACCATAAAATATTATTGAAATTCACCGTTTTTGATGTCTTTAGGGATATAAAACTTAGCACCAACTACTTATTTCCTATTAGTTGATTCATTATATTTTATTGGTATGGAGTAGATGTTGAATACTTTAAAAATTTCTAAGAGATCCATGCCTTATGCTTATAATATTTAAAAAAATTGTAGCTACATTCAAACCTCTTACTTGATTCACAACTATCTCACTATCACCAAAAGTTTGCAATTGTTTGACATTATTATCTATTTCCTTTATATACCATGAATTAGAGACTCATACTTAGCTAGGTTATTGAAACAACTTAATTTAAATATCATGGTAGAGAAATACTTCACACAGCGTGGATATTCAAACACCACACCCCCTCTTGCTCCTTGCTTTCTCCTCGCATGGGATGAGCTTTTTATATTGCATGGGATTCCATGGAAGATTTGTTTTGACCACGATCCTTTGTACACATCTCATTTTCAGACTATCATGCAACACACTCTTGGTATGAGAATTAATTTTAGCACAACATATCACCATGAGAAAGATGGACAGATAGAGTGGGTGAATCAAATTTTAGAGGACATGCTTCAGATGTACATCATGGATCATTAGTTGAGATGGGAGGAGTTTTTGTACTTGGTTGAGTTTACGTATAAAAATAACTTTCAAAGTTCTATCGGCATGGCACCATTCTAGGATTTTTATGGCGAGAGAGTGCATGACACCGTTGAGTTGGGACAAGTTAGAGGATAAGGCCACTCTTGGACCAACTATATTATAGAACATGGAGCAGTAAAGTTCTGATTGATTAGGCAGAGGCTTTGAGAGGTGCAAGATAGAAAAAACAATATGTGGATTTGAGGAGGGAACACTATAGTTTTGAGGTGGGAATGAAGGTGTTTCTCATGTTCGGACCTCATAAGAGTCCTATCCATTACGGAAAATGCTCTAAGCTAGCTCTAAGATTCATTGGTCCATTTGAGATCTTAGAGCAGATTGATCCCTTAGCTTACCGTCTAGCCTTGCCACCCAACTTGTCTCACATCCATGATGTCTTCCATGTTTAAGTTCTTCAGAGATACTTTTCGGATCCATCTCATGTATTGTATTGGACCGCATTGTAGGTACAGGAGTAGGGATATGTGATGGTGGAGCCATGCACATTATAGAGCATAGGACCCTGGGCCTTGGAGGGTGAGAGATTGATCAGTGTGTGTCCAGTGGGATCGTTATGATGAGACATCAGCTACATGGGAGGATGTCATTCTACCGAGAGCCCAATTCCCACTTTTGTTTCAAGTTGACTTACAAGAGGAAGTCGAGTCTAAGGGGAGAGTGATGTAGTGCCCACTTCCCTTCGACACTTATTGCACTATATTTTGATTATTGTGACTAGATATATGGACATTAGCATATTTTGATTAGCCTATTTGATAGACAGTATGGATGTTAGACTTTTGACATGTTGTGATTTAGTTGATGGATTATATGCATGGATTGATATTTCAGTATTGATGATGATTTAGAGTACTGCTTGATTTATATATACATATACTGACACATTGGATTTTGATGTATAGATTGTTGTTAGACGATTCAACTAGTCTTGGGATCAAATTGTTATTGATGAAATGATATAATTGAAATATTCGGAATTATAAACAATTGATGAAATTTCTTGATTTTAGAGATGATATAGTTATGTTATTTGATGATGTGAATTGATATGTGTATGTGCATTTTATTGTTTTGATGTTATTGATATGGCCACGAGGCTAGAGAGGTATTGTTTCATTTTTCAAGAAATTGTAACACAACAAACAAAAGGGGATAGGAGACCAACAATGAAATAATTTTGAGTATTGGGTGGTCACCTTGAAACTTGTGTTTTTTTGTATTTTATTTTGTGTTAATATTTGTTATGAGGTCCCCATTTGAAAGTGGCCTCAAATGTGACCTTGGATAAATGTGTTTTTTCCTTTTCATTTAATTATTTTTGTGAGTATGTGATTATTTTTGTAATGTGATCTACTTTATTAGTGTTTGCTAATGTGCTCTATTTAAGTTGATTAATCTTGTTAGTTAAAGTAAATTGGGATGTGACCATGGGGTAATTAATTGTGGTAGGTTGTCCTTGATTTTATTTTGGATTTTAAAGGATTTTTATTGTTTTAAGTGTTGTGTACTCAACCTTGCATGTCAAATTCGGATTTGGGCTTAAGGGCCATTTTGGAGGCTTGTGGGACAAGTTAAGCTTGTCCCACACCTCTTAATTTCACCTACCAACTATCCCTATGGGTTAAGGGGTCAAAAATAGACCCCATTATGTGATTTGTAAGGTAAAAGGTGATATTTATTACACTTCCTTACATGAGTTTTAATTTTGTCCTCTAGAGGTGTGGGTTTGAGTTTGTGTGTGTAAGAGGTTTGTCATTCCTCAACCACCAATTTATTGAGCTTTGGGTTTGGGGTTTGACCATGTGATGTGGAGTGGAGGAGGAATGATGTGGCATCCTACATGGAGCCACATCACCACTCTCTCCTCTCTTTTCTATTTATACAAGTTTATTTGATGGTTTTGGGGTTAGATGTTTTATTTTCTCTCTTGCATTTTTAGAGGAGCTTGTTTTTGGAGATTATGGTGCTTGTTTTGGACTTGGAAAATCTTGGATATTGTGCTTGGGGCTTGGAGAATTCTTTTAATGGCAAGGTAGGGACTTCACCCATGTATTTTTACTTTTATTTTTTGTGCAAATGGTTGTAAATGTATGAATGTTGTGTATTTTGGTTTTGGGATTAGAATGGCCTTAAGGTTGTGTAGGAGAAATAAAAATGGGAAATATTGAGGGAGGGATAATAGTTTATTTTATGCATTTGGAGGAGTTTTGGGGTTGGGTGTTCCACTTTTTGATAATAAAAAATTCTTATTTATCTTGATATGTTTATTGAGGGAGGGATAAGAATTTAGGGAGACATAAGAGAAATTGAGGGAGGGATAAGATTTTGGTTGTGGTTGTGTGAATGAATTTTGGAGGCTTTTTTAAGGTGGACACCTAAACCCTTTGGGAGGCATAATTGATTCCCCATGTTTCTTCTCTCCTTTGGCTTGAATTTGAGCCTTTGTGCTTGGGAAAATTGTATGATTGTTGTTATTTTTGTATTGTGCTTGTGTGTGGAAATTTTTGTGTGAATGGTTATTGTGGAAGCCTTGTAAATGTTTCCATGGTTTCTTGATACCCTCTATTGCTTCATTTTTGGGGTTTGGGGCCAATGAGGAGGATGACTTCTCCTTCTCATTGGATTATAGGTTGGGTGGAGAGCGTTGCCTACTCCCCTATTTTTGTTGTTGCTTGGAGTTGAAGATTGAAGGAGTCATGTTATGTTGGAGCCAAATGATCACCTTTGTAATATTGTTTCAATGTTGGAAAAATGAAAGTTGTATACTTGTAAATCATTCTTTCATATTGTTGGAAAGAAGAACTTGTATTGTAAGAAAATGAACTATGCTCATTGAGAAAAGATAGTGCATTGTTGCCTTGTTGGAATTTGTATTATTGTAAAAGTAGAAGTTTCTTGTAAAGTTATTTTCAAGTTTGTTGTAATGAAAAGGGTGGAAGAAGAACTTTGAAAGTTGTAAATTATTGAGAATGTATTCCTATCAAATATGGAAATGTATCATAGTTCCTTATGCTTTTATTTGAAAAAATGGTTATGTTGTATTAAAAATAATGTATGAAATTTATACTTGATTTTACTTGTTGAAAAGGGTTATCACTCTTGTTGTGAAAAGAAAATAAATGACACTTAGTAATTGGTTGAATTTCATTTCTCTCTTTTAGAGTTTAAAAGCAAGTTTATTGGAAAGGAAATCTTGTAGTTGTTTCTTATACACTATTGCAATGGAAAAGTTATGTACTTAGTAATTTAAGTCATGAAATGAAGAAATGACATCAACCTATCAACTAATGAATTGTAGCACCTTAATTAAAGTTAATTTTACCTTAGAAACCAACCCAGTAGAAAAAATTTGGAAAATGCTTGAATTTGAGGTTTTTTTAGGGAAATAGAACCGCCTTTGTGTAGAGTGGTGGTTTTAGGACACCACCCTACCTAGAGTGGAAGTTTCAGGATCATCACCTGAGACAGGGGTGGCGGTCACGAGGACCTTGAGCCTGCTTTGGGTGGTGTTTCATCACTTTTGATGGAAAAATAAAAATAATGAGATGTGTAAAATATGGATGGGATTTAATCAAAATCTGAGTTTAAAAACTTCAAAATGAAACTACCAACAACTAGTAAATGAAAAAACTCATTTTTTAAGCATATAAATCCATTTATGGGCATTCAAATGTGTAAAATCTCATAGATCTAATGAAAGGGGTTTTCCCAAATAAGGAACTCAAATAATGTATATATTAAATAGAAAAACCATATTCATGGTGGAATCTCTACAATAAAAAAATAGGGAGCCTTGAAATAGAAACCCAAGAAGAAACTAAACTAAGAAAGAGAAGAATGGAGGAATATTTTCTCCCATTTACAAACTAGATCTAAAGAAATTTCTCCATGGCTTCACTTGCTTCCATGGCATCCATCCTCCAACCTGCAAATTAAAATGGAACAAATGAATGAGTTAGAGTAAAAGAATGAATAAGAAGACCCCATAAGGATGTTTAGGGTTCATTTGAAAATACCTAGATCTAAGGGTGCATATCCATTTAATCTAAGGGTTGAGGATCAACCCTACACATTTCAAGTTGTGACACTTTATGGGGTTGGGTAATTTTAAAAGTATGGGTATTTGAGTTGAATGGGGCCAATTAATGGTTAGGGAAAGTTGAAACTTTAACCTTAGAATGTTAAGTAAATAAATGGCCTTGGTCCTTTAAGGATAAATTAAATAATTGTAAAAAGGGTAACTTAGGTAATGATTTATAAAGGTTAATTAATTGGAATTTAAAATGTTTAGATAGATAACCTCATGAAGGGCATTATTGTTAAATGTTTTGAGAATTAATAATTAAACCAACTTAGGAAACATTGATCCATTGATATTTTTAAATAATGGGAATTAACAAAAACCCTAGAAAGGAATTTATCCCAAAGTAGACTTAGTGTAAATTAATAATGTTAATTATTAATTTAATATTCGACAACTCTTCATATGTGTGAATTTATTAAAAAAGGAATAATTAAACCTAGTTTTAGTACTTTTTGCAACTCTTTTTAAACAAAAAAATTATTTTGTATTTTCCTAATTAATTATTAAGCTCCATTATCGGGTTTTGTGCATCAAAAATGTGGGCATTACACTTTAGGGATATCAAACTTAGCACCAACTACTTCTTTCTGTTAATTGATTCATTCTATTTTATTGGTATGGAGTAGATGTTGAATATTTCAAAATATTCTAAGAGATTCCATTCCTTATGCTTATAATCTTTTAATTTTTTTAGCTACATTCAAACCTCTTACTTGATTCACAACTAACTCACTATCACCAAAACTTGCAATTGTTTAACATTCTTATATATTTCCCTTTGTACACCATGAATTAGAGACTCATACTCAACAAAGTTATTGGAACAACTTAAGTTAAATATGAAGGTAGATAAATACTTCACATGTGTTGGATATTCAAGCACCACACCCTCCCGCACCTTGCTTTCTCCTCGAGTCATCAAATAACATATGCCATATACCATATTATTTCTTATTTAATTTCATAATACTAGGAAAAGGAGATATTTCCTCATGAAAACAATAGATACCTAATATATCCTCTTCAATATGCTTATAAGGATCAAAAACATGAAAATCATCTACCCACTCATCGAGGAAGAAATTTACAATTCCTTCAAATTGGTTTTACCTCTTGAACAACACGATTGTCTTCTCAATAAATAGCTAGGGCATAAATAGCCACAAAACACAAAATTTATTTCTCAAAAGGATGAAAAATCCATTACAAAGTAGACATAAAGAAAGAAATATTTGTTGAATGCCCATATTTGAGGCACTGTAACTCACAAAAATCTTCTAGAAATTTTTTGATAGAGTTCCTTTATAATTCTCAGAAAATCCCCCTCAAATGAGGGGGTTGATTACATTATCTAGAAAATTTGTCTTGCCTCCCTTGCATTAAATTCCTAATAGGTAGCATTAAAAACCTAACATGTATTTGAACTACCTAAACTACCACCATTAATTTTCTTCTCTGATTGATATTTTTGTTGATGGTTGGTAGTGTAAATTTGATGTCGGCCATCCAACCCTAGGTCGTCCATCCATGGGCCATACGATCATATGAGCATCCAACCATGACAACCATCTATGCTCGACCTACTAGCCCACCAACCATATTGGATTAGATTTCCATCCAACATGTGGGTCATAGAACCAAAAACCAAGCTACTGGTGAGCCTTCCAACCCAGGTCATCAACCCCATTGACTTGCGACTTGGGACCAACTTACGAAGGTGATATCTCGAGCTCCTGGATGAATTTTGGGGTGAAATTTTATATGATTCCTCCTAGAAAAACCCACTTTGAATCCAATGGTGATGGTACCAAGATACAATTTTGACTGAAAAAAACTCGAATGGCCCCTTATTTCTCGGGATTTCTAGTTGTGCATCATAAAATGAGTTGCCTCGGAAAGTGTAGGATGTTTCAAGATGTACCATATTTTCCACCATATAGAACATGGAAAATAAGTTCCATAGGTAATTTATTAGACTCATCTACCTCACCATTGACTCAACCAAGCCATCCTGAACTTCCTTTCTCTTATGATACGGAAATAAAATTTGATGGTTGTCATAATGTCAAATGCTCGTACTTCAAATTTTTAATAGGTTATCGTAATTTGTAGGGATGCAAATTTCAGATAACAGATCCTTACAAATGCTTCTAATTTATGTTTTTGGAAGTGAATTAATGTTAAACCCACATTACTTCAACTTATTCTTTCTTGTTTTTTTGGTGTTTGGGGTAACTAATTCTTGGGAGGTGATCCATCTCACCATCTCGGCTTGCCCCATGACTCGCTTCATAGCTCTCTCATGTTGCATGTGCATCGGGCTTTACAATGTCTCAACTCGGGATTGGATCGGTGGTTTGACCCCATGTTACTTCATGCATCCACCACCTCATTCACCACTTCACCTCACTAACTTTCCCACCGCTTTGTGCTCTTTTATTTTTCTTTTACTTGGCTCGGTTGGGTGAGCTTCTCGCTTAATACTTGGATCCCTCAAACATCAATTGACCTTCCCAAATCCCAATGCTTCACCTAATGATTCGATCCTTGTGGTTTTTCATTAGCTTTTACTTGTGCTTACACCTCTCATCGTGCAAATCTTCAACTCCTAAAACACCGCTTGAATTTGTTGAGTGAGACCGTCCTTCATTGTGGTGGTCAAACATTACTTTACTTGTGTTAAATGGGGGTCATTACTTATAAGTAATGACTTCCCCAAATGTCGCTGACTCACTTCCACCACGCCCGAGTACCCTTGCAACTTCACCGCCATAACCAACTTGAGCTACACGACTTAATGACCACCTCGATCAGTAATGTTGAGCTCCTCATTTCCATTCAATCCGAATTCCACGTGATTCATGCCAAGACATCCCCCTTCGAGCTCCAACTTTTGATTCTTACTCTCAGTCTCAACCATTTTGTGGTCTTTTTCACTACTTATGCTTGCGTTGATTTAGGGCCACGTTGCTTATAATAAATTCCCCCATGGTTCGTCGTAAATTCCAACTTATCCCACTTAACTCACCGAGAATTCCTAAACCCACACTACTCTTAAATATCTCACCTCGACTCGGCCTCGTTACAATGGTGCAATGTCTTTGACTCACTAATTGAAACCCCCTTACTTCAAAGTGGTCACCCCTTCGAACAATGTTACTCCTCGGTTCCCTTCTCACTTGCGGCTTAGCCTCAATCAACCCGACACTGCACTTTCCATCAACCTAAGTGGGGGCTCGATTTTTATGAAGTTGACCCCTTGAATCACCTACGTTACATGAGCCACTCAATCATCCACTAAGCTTGTCGAGTAGCTTGGCTAGCTGCTCCCTCTTGACATGCACCTATAATTTGTATAGCTGGATTGAGATATTCTCCCAGTTGGTGGTGCATTGAACCAAATCACCCAACAACTCGGCGAGATGTTAGAGAAGCTGTGAACTCATTTTGACCCCCGGTCTAGATTTTTGCATTTTTGGATTTCTCTATGAATGTCTCATGCACTAGGGGACCAATGGAGACGAGTGAGTGCACCCAAATATTTTATTTGCTATTTTTTCCCATTTTTCCTATTTTTTCTACATGTGGACCCATTGGAGCATGTTCTTCTTACTTTAAGTTGGAACTTGCTGACTTGAAAACCTAGAAGAGGAAAAAATCCCTGTTCTAATCCCAAACCTTCTAAGAGGACTAAAAATAATCCCAAATCATGAACTCTTCCTAAAAACTCAAATTCACACCGGTGTCTTGACAAGTGCCCAATTCTAGGCTCCCCAATTATCCATTTCACTTTGGGAGGGTGAAAATGGATAACAATTTGGTGATTCATGGGGCCATCTTCCTACTAGATGAGGTTGAATAGTTGCGTGAATGCATCGATTGGGTATGGAGTCATTTGTATCAATCTAGAATTGGTTTAAACTTGAAAGCTTATATCCCTGAGCCATTTGAAACATTGTTAAGACTTGAAGTTTGCTGCCGTCTCCTTGAATTTTCCATTTTTGAAAGAAATCCTTGAATTTTTTTATGACACTGGAAAATTGTTTTCAATATGAATTTTCTTCTTCTCTCCTTTTTATGCATACACGATCTATTTGGTTGCATGATAAAAACCTGTGACTACCCAAAATATGATTCTTTGCCAAGAACGAAGAAGAAAAAATAGTGATGATTATTAGAAAATATAAAACACTACAAACCTTAGAGATATCTATTGATTTAGGAAGCAATTGGGATTCTTGCTATATTTTATTATGTTGCTCGAACACGATAGGATGGAGCTTGCTTGAGTTAATTTAGAAAGGATTTGTATTTGGTTGATTATCTAATTTTTGCAAGGGTAATAGAAGCTGTTGCTGATCTAAAGGAACAAGAGGATGGAAACATTGAAACCTATCCCTAGCTGATTTTAGTTTCTCTCTATTTGGAATTTCTTGGAGATGACAACTATGTGTTTCTTGTTGTAACATTTTTTCGGGAGGAACATTGGATTGTGCAATGAGACCACCAAGAGCAACATGCGAGAAAAACTATGTACAAAGAGAAAGATCATAGATGCTTCAAGTGAAGTATGTAGAATGTTCACAAGCACTTATTCTCACGAAAGCAAACCTACTCTTACCCTACTCTAGCTGGAGACAAGGAAGACTTCAAACAAAACTGCAGTTTGGTAATGAGAAGTATCTTCCCTTTCTCACCATTTTGGACCATGAAATTAATTTTTCAAAGAGCATGGTCATGTGCATGAGTGAAAATTGATATGGAAGTAATTTCTCACCCAACTAGCCAAAATATAAAACAAAGAAAATACCTCCCTAAGTTGCTCGTTGTTTGGATCTTGGAGAATTTGGTGTTGACCTTTGGCACTTTGTGGCTCATTCTCAAGCATGGAAGTAAGAATGATAGGTTGTGGTTTCTCCTTTGACTCAATGAAGCCTAATACCTTATGGGGAAAGTTCTGATCCATTGAATTTTCCCACTACTTTGAGTTCAACTTGATAAGGAAGTATTTTCACATACATTCTTGGAAAAGGTGACCATTTGTGAGCTGATTTTATTATTGTTGATCATCTACTGAAAAAAATGATCTTTTTCCTTAATGAATGATATGAAAATGATGTAATCCTTATCTCCCCCTCCCTCCTCATTCAATGTGAAACTTGGAAGATCAAGTTATTCCAATTCTTCCAAAGGGTTGTTATGATTAGCAAACACTTTCTGAATGTTCTCCTCCATGTAAACATGATATTGTTGTTGGAGGATGAATGATGGGGCAAAAAAAGTTATAATTTCCATGCGGAGTTCTAAAGGGTGTACAATCAAACCACATTAAGAATAAAAGATAAAAACACATCACAATTAAAACAATATATTTGCGAGGTTTGGATAAGGAGTCGCCATGTCGCTTAGCTAACACATATCTCCTTTGGCATAAGCCTTAAACTACAATAATGGGGGTGGTCGGGAACCCTAAAGTAGTCCACGTAAGAGGGATCCTTGTGGATGAAATAGGAAGTGCTTCGTGAAAGGAGCGATAACCCGGATCGAACCAAGCCAAGAACACAGAGATGCTAATCAAACACCACGATCAATAAGATGAAAGCAATTCGCGAATAACTTTACATAAAACCTTTGTAAAAAAATGAACATCGATATCATATATTATTATGGAACTCAATGCGATACATTGAGAATGGGTCTTGCTTAAATAGGAAAGGAACAACAATCTAAAAACTAGTCAAGGTCGTAGATCAAGCCATAAATCAAGGAAATAACCGAGTCATCAAAGAACTAGTCAAGACCATAGATTTAGGAGAGAACTAGACATCAAGGATGTAGTGATACCATAGATTAAGGAAAGAACTAGTCAATACTATAGATCAAGGAAAGAACTATACCTAACAACTAGATAATATCTCCTAATATCTAAATAAGATCAAAGAAAGAAATATCCACACACATAAGTGGGTGAGGATAAATACAATAAAGGTAAATAAAGTACCTAGGTGAACATGAGCTAAGGTAAATACCTACTCTAACACCCCCTCAAGTGAAGCTAGGGGCCAAAATAGATGTGGCATGCCCATGGTATGAGTCCCGGAAACTAGGCACGATGAGGTACTCATGTATAATAAGCAGGAAAATAGGGACAGTAAGGTACCCAAAACCGATATAACAAAGTAAAGAGAGTAAAGACCCACTCAAGGCATCCCAAGAAGCTCGGCTCAAAAAAATCATACAATATTGAAGAAGTTTAGTGTGTCTTGTGGTGCGAATCCACGGATCGATCACAAAACTAAAAAATAAATGACACACTTAGGCTCCACCAAAATAGCTCCATCTGAGAGAATGTATCGATAGAGTGATGTTGAAAGTGCGAAAAAAACACAAACATAATTCGATCATTTGTTGTAAATAGGTGTGCCACGATCCAAGAACAAAAACTAAAGAAATAAGGCAAGGACTCAAAATCCAGTGTCATGATCCAAGAAAAGCCAAGGTAACAAGGCAAGTACGAAACCGAAGAAGTAGGATCAACACCACACCTTCCCATCTTATTGAATGGGTGGAGTGGCCTTCTGAAATCTGTATGAGTTGCCCAAAATCAACTACTCGAACAACTGAAAAATAACATTGGAATTCACCAGAATAGATCCCTCACAAGAGATACTGTTAACATGTCAAAAGTGTCAAAAATATAGATACAAAATCTCTCAATAAACAAGAGAGATACACTACACCTGCTAAAGAAAAATGCTCAAAACAAGAAGCATCACAATGTAAAAGGTATAGAAAGTGGAGCAAGAGGCCGAATGGTGGAGGAGCCATGCTTGTAGAGTCCTCTCAATGAATGTCTATGTCTCCACCATGAGTGATCAGATATCCACCCCAAATCAACACAGATTGATGAAGAAGATGCTTGCATATGACTTGGTGAAAAATGAACAATGGGTGCATGCAAAAGAACATAAGAATGTGTGTCAGGTTGATCATGCTAACGCAGCTGAAATCTAAGGTTTCTCAAGCCTGAGTGAAGGTGTAGAACTCATGTGTTGCTCGGGATCCTTAGAAAGAGTGGAGTGAACAAAAAAATGAGCTCTGTCGATGTGTGATCCCGATGAAGTATCTGCTCGAAAACTAATGTCATGATGAAAATTCCACTTAACATGCGGAATAGATGAAGCAATACCACTGTGAATGTATGCCAATGAATCTGCTAGTGAAACCCATAGAATGGAGCATGAAGAATCTGAATGCGGTGGTATGCTTCTCAAAAAAGCCATGAAAGTGAGCGAAGTAGGATACACAACATGTGGTGTCTTGTAATAGGCATAGATGTGGAAGAGCATGCGATAACAAGCCTCGTAGGTTTAGAAGCATCAAAAGCGGAGTTCGGGCTCAAATATTGGCATTAATTTCGGTGGAGTGCAGGAGCAACAACTTCTAAGTGGACTAGGAGCATGGATATGGTTGTCCACATGATATGATGGTGATGTTGTAGGCTAACAAGTTTGTTACTGCGGGAGTGTATTATTGTATCCTTATAGTTAATGAGTGATTGTAGAAGAGAATTTCACTTCTTGAGCGATCTATTTTCTTCCAAAAATTTTACAATATCCTCTTGAAGTCCACATACTTTGAGAGAAAAGCATATCATTCTCGGAATCCATGTTAGGTACAAGCTGCTAACTCCCAAAAGTTTAGGACTTCGGGCTGGCCGAAATTACATCCATAATTGATTACTGACACTCCTCACTCCTCCATATTTGACACTTTATAATTATAGTGAAATTCTCAAAATAAATATTTCTAAAGGAAAGAGCACGAAAAAACAAGCACTTTTGCAAAAAATGGCACTCAAAGCCGAGTTCCGATCAAAGTTACAAGCTTTTTAATAGTTTGCTCTATTATTTATTTTAGGTGCCACTTAAAGCAAAATAAATTGTTATTGCCTTCACCACAAATAAAACTTACAAGGACAGGATGTCAATAGACCAATTTCCAGCTCTAATACCATGAAAGGAACAATAAATAGATAAATAGGTGTAGCGAAGCGAGAACATAGAATCTTAATCAAACACCACGATCGATAAGATGAAAGAAATTCACGAGAATAACTTTACATAAAACCTTTGCAAACAAGATCATCAATATCATATATTATTATGGAACTCAATGCAAATCATTGAGAATGGGCCTTGCTTAAATAGACAAGGAACAACAATCTAAGAACTAGTCAAGGTCGTAGATCAAGCTATAAATCAAGGAAATAACTAGTCATCGAAAAGAACTAGTCAAGACGATAGATTTAGGAGAGAACTAGACATCGAGGATCTAAAGTCAATACCATAGATTAAGGAAAGAACTATACCTAATGACTAGATAATATCTCTTAATTTCTAAATAAGATAAAAAATATATCTACACACATAAGTGGGTGAGGATAAATATAATAAAGGTAAATAAAGTACCTAGGTGAACATGAGCTAAGGTAAATACCTACTCTAACACTCCGCACACCTCTTGATTAGTTTTACCTTTGTGAGTTAGATTCAAAGTCATTTGTATCATGACCCTAGTGAGAACACACGATGAATACATTTATTGCTCACTGTGTTTGTAGAGGGTTAAATAAACATGAGATCAAGATCGCATTATAAACACTTGTGGCACCTAGTTAAAGCGAACCACCTAGGAAGCTATCTTGACTTAGAGACAACTTATTTGTACCATCATTTTGAGAGCCATCGTAAAGGGAGAAATTTCTTGTAATCAAAAATTTGTTTATCAAATAAAGGGAGAGTCCATTAAATTTCAAACTATGTGTTATTCACCATGAAATTTGTGTGACATCAATTTTTTTAGTTTTCACTCATCGTAAAAGGAATTAAAATAAAGGTGAAACTCTGCTTGAAGTGAGGAAACACGATTTTTCAACCCCATTTGATCTACTTTCTTTGCTTTATTTTTTACACTTTTTGATCAACAAGAGAAATCATACGTGAGTTGTTATATTGATTATGAATTTTGACTTTATGTCTGTTTACACTCATCCATATTTGTAGCTGAGTTGTTAAATGTCTAAAGTATGTGAGTATGTATTTACGTCATTAATATCCATTTGATCTTGATACCCAAGTCAAGATCGTCATTTGTAGTTAGGCTTGATTCTTCACTAGACTCTCCTTTGAAGTGTTACGTTGCTTGTATTGTATTGCCACAATTTTGATACTTACGTCTTGTTTCTTGTAAACTTGGCCTAAGTGTCTAGATTATAACGTTACGCTACGCACACCTTAACAATTCCTTGGTATACCTTAAGCCTTAGTTTGATTTCAAACATTACCTCGATTTTGAAAGGTGTTTTTGTTATGTGCACATCATATCAATATTAGGGTAAGTGCAGAAGTTGATGGACAAATATAGGGTCATCCGTGGACATCATATTGCAAAAAACAACAAAATCTCAACTTGTAGGGATTATTAGCTATATGCGCACTCAAAATTAGAAAAATTATATAAATATGAATCGTAGCATTCAGAATCTAGTTTCTAAAATACTAATTTTAAAAAAAAAAAAACGGACAAGTTTAGCTATATTAAACACTTAAAATTATATGACTTAGTTTTTTTTTGAAAAAACTTATAAGATTGTAGTCGTTTGCCCGCATTTTGGATGACCAAATCTTGTTATTTTTTTTTTTCCTTTGGTGAAATGTTAGATGTAGTTGTCTATCTTGGGATGGATTTTATTTTGTATTTTTTGAGCAATATTTTTTTATGATTTTTTCCGTGAAAGTGGTCTGAAAATATTTAGAAAACGGAGCGCTTTCCGTTTGCCCGCCATAACTATATCAAAAAATATCAAAATCAAATATATATTTTTTTAACGTGTATAGAATTTGTCCACGCTTGGGATGGTATAAGTTTTATCACATTTTGATAAGTGAAACAAAAGTTATCAGTCTTAAACGTAGACATGAACATTCACGGGAAAAAATGTCTTAAAGACCTATTGTTAGTAAAAAATTATAAAATGATATTTATCTTATTCTATTCACTTTAAAATCAATATTTCTACGAAGCTAATAGTCTCCCCTACGCGATGGCACCATTTTTGTGAAATGTTTTCAGTTTTTTAGCATGGTTCAAGTCTTTGGAAGAGAGCAGATTTGAGGTTTTTTGACCTTTTACACTTCATAATGACCTTCCATAGCTTTGGTTGGGAAAAAAAAAGATTTCTAGAGGCTTAGGTTTAGAGATAGATCCGCGATCATGGTTTATAAAGCGTGATCACGGTTTTTTTAACATTTTCGCGAGCATGCTTTATAAACCATGATCGTGGTTTATAAAGTTGCTCATGGTTCATAAATCATATTTACACACATCCCGATATACGAATTACCATGTGATTTTTACTCTTTGACCTTACCTGTACAATTTTTAAAATTCTATCTTTTTACGCATTTTTCTTATCACCTAGGAAGCAAAACATCATGGGAGACATGAAAAGCGAAGTCAAAAAGGAAGTCATTAAGTAAAAAAATACCAAGCGAATTAGAGGCCAACAAAATTCAAAATTTTCTAGCGAATGTGAAATCTTCGTGAATCGAAGAGGTTCATCTTGACCCCTGACTATTATAAGCAATGAAGAATGTAGGTAATGTTTCTATGCATCGATGTTGAAGTTGAATTAAATACTCGTGATGATGAAGATGTTTTTACTATCGATGTTGAAGAAGAATTAAATACTCATGATGTAGCAAATGTTGAAATTGAAGGAGACAATGAAAATGTGAATAAGGAAATTCATGTTAAAGCGTAGCTTAGACAAAATTTGACAAAAACACCTCTTAGGATTTTAAGTAAGAAACCTAATTTTTAATTGAAATTGATGAAATTTTTTTGAAACCAATGTCGACAAACTTTACGAATGACAAATTAGAAGAAAAGCCACTAAAATTTGGGATAATCATTTTGAAATTTTAAATGATTCCCAAATATGTCGATTGTTAGTTAGTTTGATTAAATTGATTAAAATGAGACCTATATTAAACACCTTAGGATTGAAAACATCTAATATATGTGGTCAAACCTCTCTGATTTTAAAAACCTTTATGATGCATATCATTGGTTGGTGTCGAAGACACATCATGGGATAGTAATATTGTGCGTGTGTACATCAAAAGGAAGCATTGTAATAAGACAAAAAACAAAAAATATCAAAGTAAATAATAATATTAACATGAAATTATTCAATCTCAATGAGGTACTTCATGTTAGAGAAGACTTCACTTTCCTTTCACGAAGACTATGGGAGAAACTTTATAAACACCTCTTAATGGCTTCTTCAACAACCTTTAATGATGGCTTCCTTCGCAATTACTTCCTACAAATTTCTCACTACTTCCTTCTATGCTAATTGAAGGGGGTTAAATACTCATTTGATAGTAAACTTTGAGGCTTATCCATCTTATCTCTAAGATAGGATAAGAAATGACTGAATAATCATATTTACCTTAATCTTTGACGTACATGTAAGCTTATCTTTAAATAAGATAAACCTTATCATTTTACATGGGTTCCACATTTTTTTTTAGACTTTTTACAAATAAAATACACAAAATATTTAAGACCTCACTGTTTGTCCTTATTAAATATAAATTTCTAATTCCTAATCATGTGAAATTTGGGATAATCAAACTTTGACATTTTTTAAATGACCCAAGACAAATATTTGTTTTACAAATTTATGAAATTTATTAAAATGAGACCTTATTAAACACCTTAGATTGATTGAAAACATCTAATATATGTGGTCAGCCTCTGACTACTAATTATGAAAACCTTAACAACATGCATATCATACATTAATGAAATAGAAATTACGGAGGAAAATTTGGATAGTAATACATTGTCGTGTGTACTTTCTCTTAGTGTTGTAAGTGAATCAATAAAAAAACAACGTTTGATTACGCTTGAAAACAAGTTGAATGTTGTAAGTTAATAAAAAAACTCTAATGAAAGCAATTGAAAGGCGTAATATCCTTGATCACTCAATAATGCTGATTTTTGGGCATTTTTTTACGCTAGAAACAACGTAAGGACAAAAATAATTCTGATCTTTATAAGAGAAGTTGTTATTAAATTTTGGCATGATAACACTAGAGTTTCACCTAATACAAGAGATGTTATAAAATGGAGAGTTGGTTCTACTAATCGTGAACCACATCCAAAGCATTTCTTAGATATGACTCAAACTCAATTTTTTCGTAAGTTTGAACAAGAGAATCTAGAAATTAAAATTAGTCAACATTTTTTTGAAATGTTGAAACCATTCTATGTGAAAATCAACCACGCTTCGCACCACTTGTTGTTGTAGGCAACATGTTGAATTTGCGATGCATTATGCTAAATTTTTACGTATTCATTCTAATTTTCATTAAACTATGTTATCGGAATGTGGTGTTCAAGTTCCACCAATATCTTCCAGGGATTTCATTCCTACTATATTTTGTGAAAAAGAAGTTGGACAATTTTTTTATAGTCAGGATTGTTTAGATGGAAGTTGTAGTACATGCGGCGGATTACCTAAATTGGAAAGTTGCATCCATGAGCAAATTGAAGGTACAATAGGACATAATTTAGTTGAGTTTGATAAATATAAATCAGTTGCATACTAGTTGAAAGATGGAAAAGAGTCTAAACGGTGTGAGCTAGTTCTGAGAACAAATGCCATTTTCTAATTTTTGAGAAAATTTAAGGATGAAATTGTTTATGAGTATGTGAGGCATACACATAGAGCTCGATGGTTGGATGAACAGTTCAAGCTATGTAAAGACACATTTCCTATTGGTACTATTGTTTGGTGGTTGATTTTGTAGAGAATTACACATTGCTGACCACAAATGGAGGTTGATCGCAATATTACAACTCGGTACAAGTTGCCATTTTTGTGCATATAGCATTTCTACATTCTCTCTGACAATAGTCTGAGAGAATGATCAAAATTTTTTTAAGAGAGTACCACTTTTATATCGGTGATGATCGTACTCATTCTCTCTTGAATTTGTGCGAGGGTGTTTCGGTTATTTTATGGAAACTTGTCGATAGGGACATCCACTTCAAACAACATTATATATGGTGAGATAATTACACGTCTCGGTTTAAGAATGCATGAATGTTTTATTGGATGAGAAGAATGCACGTCAAGATGGGTGTGCAACATATTTGGAGTTTCATTTGAGAAATTTGGACATGGAAAAGGAGAGCATGACGGTGCGGGGGCATGTGTGAAAAGAGCTCTTGCAAGAGAAGAGTTGAAGTACAAAGATGGTGCTAAATTAAAAGATGTAAAAAGCATAGTGGAATGGTGTATTGACAACATGGCCTGAGGTTCTCAAGAAAATTCCATAGTTCGAGATATTTTTGGTTGATAGAGGAACAACAAATTGCTAACTACGAGGATTGTATGACACTCACTAGGTCCAGTGATATGCACTCATTTTGTAGCTCAAGCGCTACTTCGTGGGCCGTATGGACAAGAAAGTTGACATGTTTTTGTGCATCTTGTATCGAATTTGTCATTGTTGAGTGTGATTCACAAGAATGGGTGGATGGATGGATTTGTAGGCCTCTAACTCCGCTTCCTAGTTATCAACCTCCACAAGCATTACGACTTGTTTCTGCGAGATGAAGTTGCTGACATCGAGGACTTTGATGAAATTTTGATTTTGGTGCGACAAGGTATTTATGGTTATTTATTTAATTTTTGTATTGAGTTATGTCCATTGAAATTTTAATATGTAATTTAAATTTGAGTTGTTGACCTTTTTTTTTATAGGACATGTGTTTGCAGTAATTGCGACAGAAGACAATGAAGAAGGAACAAACTATTTCTTATGTCGTTGCATCGAGGAAAGAAAGAAGTTGACTTCTCCTATTATAGATGGCGAAGATATTGAGTATCCTACAGGGTCAGTGGTAGTTCATTGGAACTTGGCTTCGATGGTATCCATTAAAAAACTCCTCTGTTTGGGTGTTTGAAGACTTTGAGACACACAGGAAAATACTCTTATATTCGCATCTAGTTCTAGCGACAAATATTCAGTTGTATAGATATCGAGGAAGGCCTAATAACAAGATTCTTTGGAAGGTTGAGAGTCAGATCATGAAGCAATCTTGTCTGCTATTCAGAGTAGATCCGATCTTGATGGTTCATTGGAATGAATTTCTGATGCTCATGTACTGGTATATATAATTTCTTTTGATATATATATATAAATTTGTTAGTTTAAAGATCTAGATTTAAGTTTGAATATATTTTATTTTAAATTTGTGTATTTTGTATATATAGATAGTATATGGTTTTGATTTGAAACTTAAATTTCTTTGACTAACACTTTTATGTTTAGGTTAGTGGTGCCAGAAAAGCTTCCACCTTCACGTGGTTGGCACTATTAGTAGAGAATTTTAAATTCTCGAAGCTAAGAGAAGCTTTCATTGTTTGAAAAAGTTGTAAATTTTGAAAAGTTGTAAATTTTGAAAATGTTGTAAATTTTGAAAAAGTTGTAAATTTTGAAAAGTTGTAAATTTTGAAAAAGTTGTAAATTTTGAAAAGTTGTAAATTTTGAAAATGTTGTAAATTTTGAAAAAGTTGTAAATTTTGAAAAAACTCCTTGAAAATGTTTACAAGACCATTATGTGTGTGCAAATCTTGGAAGGAAAAATTGAGAGAGGATATTGTAGAGGGTCCCTACTTTGAGGTGTCGGATTAGACGAAAAATGAGAGAGGATAAGAGGTCTCTAGGTGCCTCACAGGTGGAGTCGAGTAGTCACCGTCGAAGTTGAAGCGATATTTTGGTCTCGGGGCTCTTAAGGGACTACGCCGAGCGAAGTAGCCGGAAGCAATGACCTTACGCACCAAAACACCACCTCCTCTAGCGTTCACTGGCCACCCGGATGTGTGGCGGCATAGTCGGTTTGGTGCCACGACCCACCGTTTACAAAATATAGCGTTTGATGACCTTACACTTTGGCTCATTGCACTATTTCATGCATTTGCAAACAATAGGGCAGCGAGAGCACCGAAATGAGAGAAGGAAAAAAAACTGAGAGAGGATATTGTAGAGGGTCCCTACTGTTGAGGTGTCGGATTAGATGAGGCATCTCTAGGTGCCAGAGTGAGTAGTCACCGTCGAAGTTGAGCGATATTTTGGTCTCGGGGCTCTTAAGGGACTACGCCCGAGCGAAGTAGCCCGGAAGCAACGACCTTGTCATGCGCACGAAACACCACCTCCTCTAGCATTCACTAGCCACCGGACATGTGTCGCATAGTCGGTTTGGTGCCATGACCCACCGTTTGCAAAATATAGCGTTTGTGACCTTACTTGGCTGGCTCACATTGCACTATTTTGTGTGTTTTGCAAACAATAGGGCAGCGAGAGAGCACCGAAATGAGAAGGAAAAAAACAAGAGAGGCTATTTTGTAGAGGGTCCCTACTTTGAGGTGTCGGATTAGATGAGGCATCTCTAGGTGCCATGGAGTCAGTAGTCACCGTCGAAGTTGAACGATATTTTGGTCTCAGGGCTCTTAAGGGACTACACCCGAACGAAGTAGCCCGGAAGCAACGACCTTGTCGTGCACCAAAACACCACCTCCTCTAGTGTTCACCTAGCCACCCGGATGTGTCGGTGTAGTCGGTTTGGTGCCACGACCCACCATTTGCAAAATATAGCATTTGACAATGACCTTTGCTGGCTCATTGCACTATTATTTGCGTGTTTGCAAACAATAGGGCAGCGAGAGCACCGAAATGAGAAGGAAAAAACCTGAGAGAGGCTTTGTAGAGGGTCCCTATGCATTGAGGTGTTGGATTAGATGAGGCATCTCTAGGTGCCACGGAGTCTGAGTAGTCACCCGTCGAAGTTGAACGATATTTTGGTCTCGGGGCTCTTAAGGGACTACGCCGAGAAGTAGCCGGAAGCAGCGACCTTGTCGCGCCAAAAACACCACCTCCTCTAGCATTCACTAGCCACCCGGATGTGTCGATGTAGTCGGTTTGGTGCCATGACCCACCGTTTGCAAAATATAGCGTTTGAAACCTTAGCTTTAGCTCATTGCACTATTTCACGCGTTTGCAAACAATAGGGCAGCGAAAGAGCACCGAAATGAGAAGGAAAAAAACTGAGAGAGGCTATTTTGTAGGGTCCCTATGCTTGAGGTTTTGGATTAGACGAGGCATCTCTAGGTGCCACGGAGTCGAGTAGTCACCGTCGAAGTTGAAGCGATATTTTGGTCTCGGGGCTCTTAAGGGACTACGCCGAGCGAAGTAGCCAGGAAGCAGCGACCTTGTCGCGCACAAAACACCACCTCCTCTAGCATTCACCTAGCCACCAGGATGTCGGCATAGTTGGTTTGGTGCCCATGACCCACCGTTTGCAAAATATAGCATTTTGTGACCTTTATGGCTGGCTCACTTGCACTATTTCACGCGTTTGCAAACAATAGGGCAGCGAGAGCACCAAAATGAGAAGGAAAAAACTGAGAGAGGATTTTGTAGAGGGTCCCTATGCTGAGGTTTTAGATTAGATGAGGCATCTCTAGGTGCCACGGAGTCGAGTAGTCACCGTCGAAGTTGAACGATATTTTGGTCTCAGGGCTCTTAAGGGACTACGCCGAAGAAGTAGCCGGAAGCAATGACCTTGTCACGCACCAAAACACCACCTCCTCTAGCATTCACCTAGCCACCCGGACATGTTGGTGTAGTCGGTTTGGTGCCATGACCCACCGTTTGCAAAATATAGCGTTTGATAACCTTACATTGGCTCAAACTGCACTATTTCACGCGTTTGCAAACAATAGGGCAGAGAGCACCGAAATGAGAAGGAAAAAAACGAGAGAGGATTTTGTAGAGGGTCCTACACGCTGAGGTTTTGGATTAGATGAGGCATCTCTAGGTGCCACGGAGTCGAGTAGTCACCCGTCAAAGTTGAATGATATTTTGGTCTCAGGGCTCTTAAGGGACTACGCGCCGAGCGAAGTAGCGAAGCAAGCGACCTTGTCATGCACCAAAAACACCACCTCCTCTAGCATTCACCTAGCCACCCCGGACTTTCGGCGTAGTGGTTTGGTGCCATGACCCACCGTTTGCAAAATATAGCATTTGTGACCTTACTGGCTAGCTCAGCTGCACTATTTCGCGCGTTTGCAAACAATAGGGCAGTGAGAGCACCGAAATGAGAAGGAAAAAACTGAGAGAGGCTTTTGTAGAGGGTCCCTACTGCGCTGAGGTTTCAGATTAGATGAGGCATCTCTAGGTGCCACATGGAGTCGAGTAGTCACCGTTGAAGTTGAGCGATATTTTGGTCTCGGGGCTCTTAAGGGACTACGCCGAGCAGAAGTAGCCGAGAAGCAGCGACCTTTTATGCACGAAACAAACACCACCTCCTCTAGCATTCACTGGCCACCCGGATGTGCGGCATAGTCGGTTTGGTGCCATGACATCTGAGGCATGACTTCTCACTCCTCGCCTCCGTTCATTTCCTAGGACTCAAAACATTCAATGTCACTTGTTTACCTTCCATCTCTCTTGTTCTCTTTGGACTTGCCTCTGTCCTCTTAGGTGCTTCATCACTATCCTTGCTTTTCTCTCTTGAGCTATGTTGTTGTGGTGATCTCTCTCCATCCTCTGCTGCCCCAACTATGTGCTTACATGCTCATTATTTTTGCATTGTAATAGGATTCTTCATCACAGATCACTACACAGAATTAGGAGTATAAGTAAATCATCAAACAATTAAGGGAACACATGTGTGAGGACCTTTTATTCATAAGTGCCATCATTGATTGCATGAGATTAATCATCTCTACCTCAAATTGAAGCAATGTCTCCCATCTGAAACTTCAACCCCCCAGTCCATCAAGCAAGATCAAGCATTCATACTGCAAAGAAGGACATGTGACCATTGGGTGAGCATGATCCTTGAAAAAGGGAACATGATCTATTTCCTGAGATTATCTCTTTGTTTAGATTGTTCTTGGTCATATTTTTGAAAATCAATAGGAATAGAGTTGAGATCAAGAAAGAGAAATTCCATTGGGAAAATAATCTCCCATTTGCGAGTGAGATGAATAATTTTGATTCTCATTCCTTGGTGAGCTCAGGTGTGTTTTCATCTGACTCAGAGAACTTGTATGACATTTTGTCCCATACCATCACCTAGAGGTTTGATGCTCTAAAAGAAGCCATTTCTGATTTTGAATCCCATGAGGAGAATGTATCAAATTTTTGGAAGATCTTGGCACAAGAATGCATGAGCTTGGTACTCCTCTCAGGGAGAATAATTCCACATGAAGAATCTTCAGGATTCAAATTTTAAGAATTGGTTTAGGAAAATATTTGTGACCCTTTCCTTCAATAGTCAATACTTTAGAAGCCCTTGTAGAGATCATAGGTTATATCTCTAGAATCCTATGAAGAGTTAAATGAAAAATATTTTAGTCAATGTGGAAATATCAATGCCATTCCTGAGAATTGACTCAACACATTGGAGCATGTGAACATCTTGGAAGATGAGAAAGTTTCATTTGTAGTTTCCAGATTCAACAAGATGGTCTATGGAAAAGCCTCATCATTCAAGATCTTCCGGAGGAAGACATGAGTTGATTCTTCATTAGAGGAGGATTCTTCATGTGATGGGTGGAACCTAAGAATACTAATAAGGGCTTACTGTCAAATTTTTACCCTTTTCAACTTGGGACATCAGAATGCACCACCACATGAAATCTCTCCCTTTCGTCACTTAAGGCTTGTAACATTCTCACTAGGTATTCAATTCCTCAGCACCCCAACTTGATTATGTTGCCCCCTCTCATGAATACTTAACCCCTTCTCACATTATCACCCCTTTAAGTCCCTTTGTCACTTAAGGCTTGTAACCCTACCCTGTCATGCCATGTAACCGGGTTAATCCAGAATGGTCAAGGATGAGTTAGAAGGTGAGTTAGCTAGGTTAATGTTAAGAGGTGAGTATAAACATACACTTAGCCATTTTTTTAATCCCTTTTTAATATTTCCTTTTCCTTCATTGCTGCTAGTATTTAGTTATGCTACTAAATTTTCAAGAAACCCTATTGCAAAAATCACATTTTTGCTCATATCTCCTTCATTTTTGCTCCATTTCCCTATAATTTTGCCGTAACTTCTACTCATGAACTCCTTGAAGATGATCTAAAAATATTTTCCATTGGTACCCTAATTTTTATAGCATCCCATTTAAAATTTCAGAGAAAAAACTTGCCTTTTTAGATCCTTGCAATTATGGAGATCGAAAACACTTGAAATTTGAAGCAGGAAACCATATGAAAATACCTAATCTAATGAAAAAATTTCATCTCAATCCAAATACAAGAAGACATGATTAAATATTTATTATTAAATTGGCATATGAGCCTTACTAAAAATAATAAGTTTTGATAACAAAGAAAAAAATTTGAAACCTCTGTGTAATCTTCAATTCTAGAAATATGAAAATTGTAAAACTTGAAAATCGGGAAAATTGTAAAATCTTCAATGTTGCACCATAAGTAACGTTAAATATTCATATATAGTTCAAGATGAACTCTAGACCTCGCTTATTTCTATCAATGTTCGCATTAGTTGATATGCAACAGATTGAGTGTTAGCTTTAAAAAAAAAAGTAATTGTACGTAAATTTTGCCCTTTTGTAGTTCACCTAGCATGGTTTTGCTTAATGGAATAGGTTTGCTTAACAATTGTACCATGTAGTGCTCTCGGGACATGGTTTTTTAATTTTAAATCAAACATACATATCTAGAACTAATTTAAATGGTTATGAAAACATACATAGAAGGATATCATACATGTAATGAAATCAAATCAAACATATAGTTCAGATTTATCGTTATGAAAACCAACACACATGGATATATAAGAATCAAACAAAGTGTGCTCCAGATGCACGTCTCTGAAAATATATGTAAGTTCATAATGTATGTGTACATCTCGAACTAAGTGTGTCATAATGTATATAGGACCACATGCGGTCATGCAAAAGGCTATATATATCTGATGGACTATATGAAGAAACATGTTCACTAGGACAGATGGCCCATATATATATATATATCTATGTACACATCAGGTGGACTATGAATCTACTCATGAAACATCTTCCTCTCTCTTGCCCCTTTAGAAGTAGCACGTCCACGACACAGGGATGTAGTGGAGGAGATGCCACTATGGATTTCATCCGTGTGGTCTAGGTGTCTCTAAGCATGCTGCTGACCTAACCTGCACATTCATAAACAACAAGTTTTTAACACCCAAAATTTTAAAATACATTCAAAATTTAGAAACTTGTACAATTTAGTTAAAATGCATGTGAAATCTTACCATGATGTCATGATCCTATCAATTTGTTGTTGATGCATCGCAGGGACAACAATAGACTCATGAGGGTAAGCTACATACAAATAATTAATTTTCAAATTAAATATTTCACATACATACAAAATTTGATATTGTAGATTTAAGTAATAAGAAATAATGAACCTCAAAATTTAACAAATTTGAAAAATTGTACCTCGATTAGTGGATCTGCTGAGATCTTTATGGTAGTATCTACAATGTAGCCTCCATAGTCTGCATATATGGAGGAGTCTCTCTAGCAGTCATAAGCTATACAAAAAACATGTACAAATCAATATTAAAATCTACATGTTGTGCACCACATAATGAGAGGTCAAAGCATGTAATCCACGTGAACTTCAGTAATTAGAAACAAAGTGTAAAGAGATTTACTAACTGCGTAAAACTCATGTGAGGCGTGCCGGTAGCCTCGAGTTCCCAGAAGCGAGATGATGACCCGAGGCTCTGTGTATAAAAGACAAACATATTAATATATACAACATACACGTGAAACATTATAATAATAATCTAGTGCGATCAAATGAAATTAAAAATGTAAGTTTTTGTCTGACTTGAAACTTACGTTTGAAACATGCCCATGCTGCTGTATAGCTAGCATGTCGATCTTGGATGTTTCCTTCATTGGCTCTTGCTATTTAAAATAAAATAAAAAATTAGTTTTTTACATGTATGTACATGACGTACAATCAAATACATATATATTAAAATCTCAAACATGTGAATTAAACTATTATATATATATATATATATATATTATTTATATTTATTTGAAATTTACCTGTGAAAGACCAATATCAGTGGCACCAGTTCCAAAAACATTCCCCAACATCTCATCTATAGAAAAGAAATCCTGTGAACCAGCAAATGATGTCTCACCCGCAGTGCATATGGCACCACATGATCCACAGTGGTGTGGTGCGCTAGAACCAGCACCTCCACCAACATCACCAGATGCAATCTGGTCACTATGTTGGGTCAGAGTGTTAGTGAGCTCCCTCAATGCATGCAGTGTATCAATCTCCACAACCTCCTTCACTGTAGGAGGGATAACTGAAGGTAGTGGGGTTTTGGGGCATGGGGGATCCTAGGTTGACCTATGCGTGCACCAGGTCTACTCTATGTAGAGCCACCTCCTCGACCAAAAAAGTCAGAAAAGTCAAAATAATTCGGGACCTCATTGAGCATGAACTCATAATATAATTTCTTCAAAAAATAAAGAGGAACCTCATTGTTGTTGCATGGTGGATAATAAAAAACCATCCACCATCGGTCCCAAAAATTGTTTTTGATTCGGTCATCGTGGCACCAATGGATTGGGAACCGTTTGCAAGTAACTGCGGGGGGCATTGGTTCTAGGGTCGGTAAATAATGCACAAATGAGGTCTTTTCCAATTTTTTTGTCTTTTACGGCCGCATGGGATAGTTTATCCACATACCACCACCTACAGTCACCTCTAAAGGTATTCCATCTATGTATTTGGTTGGTTGCGGACTCGACTTCGCCAATCAATGTTTGCAATGTATTGGCTAAAGTCATGCGGGATGGATTTGTGGCATGATTTTGTCTTATAGTCTGAATTAGGTTCTCAATGACAATTTTATTTTCTCGGATTCTTCCAATGATATTATCTTGTGTTCTGTTGGCTCAGTGGGGACAGAAGGAGCCACAGGAGGTGGATCTATGTTTGGAGGAGGGTTTTGAGGAATGTTCGGAGGGTTTTGAGGAATGTTTCGGTGGGTTTTGAGGAATGTTTTGATGGTTTACATGATTTTGAGCTTGCCAATAAAATTGACCAACTGATAAAACAAGAAAATTGTATACATAAACAAACATTTCAAAAAACCCATGAAAATGTAAAAAAAAAAAAAATGAAAAAAAAAAACCTAAAATCGAGTTCCATGAAAAAAATGATTAAAATCGGGGCTTACCTCCTCGTCTTGGTGGCATGGTTGAATCTATCGCTGATCAGGAAGTCGATGAGCAATTTTGAGGTGGTATTCAAAGCTCGAGTGAAAAACGTCTAGGAGAAATCATAATTTTTGGTTTGAAATGAAAAATAGATTATCAATCTTAAATCATCAAGATGTATGCTTTCCTTTTCTTCCCTTTTAGAAAATAACACAAGCATCCCCATATTTGCAAAATTTCTAGTTTGTTGTGGTTATGCTACCCAAATCAAAATGAAACCTTCTTCACTTTAAAGAAGTTTGATCATACAATCTAGGTATAGACCTTTAAACCCAATACACACCAACAATGACTAATTAACACAAGGTAAATTATACATATGACAATAAGGAATCAAAGTTTCAATGTTCACATCAAAATACACTCATCGTAACTAAACCTTGTTTGGTTCTTGAGCTAGATAACCCATCCAAGTAACCCGTTTCATACCTTTATCTCATAGTTGATGGTATGGTTTGGAAACTTCTAATCCAAATTATTATTTGGGTTCCCCCACTCTTCTTCGATTCTAATCCAAATATTTTCTCTGATTCTTTTGATTATTTGGATCCAAACTACTATTCAGATTCATCTAATTTGACTCCTAAGTCATGGTCCTCCCCTTATTTGCAGGATCTCCTTCTTTTAAGTCCCCCTTTCTTCGTGGGACCTCCTTTATCATTCATCTAATTCGAATCCTAAGTCATGGTCCTCCCCTCCTTCGCAGGACTTTCTTTATCATTCATCTAATGTGATTCATGAATCGTGGTCATCCCCTTCTTTGAGGTACCTTCTTTATCATTCATCTAATGCAATTATTGAGTCGCAGATCCTCCCCTTCTTTGCAAGACCTTATTTATAAAACATCTAATGTAATTCTTCAATCACAGTCCTCCCCTTCTTCGCAGGACCTCTTTTATCAGTCACCTCAACGAACTCTTCCTCCTTTGAAGATTCATGCAACTCAAAGTCCTTCTAGTCAATTGTCTAAGTCAACTCCTACATCGCAATCTATGGAATTTTGATATGAAATCCTCCTATTCTTCCTCCATGACTTCATCTTATAGGAAACCTATACCAACCAATTCCAAATCTTCTTTTACTCACAAGACATCTAGCCCTAATTCTACTTCATCTCTTGAGTCATATTCTTCTATCAATCATCATCAAACATCTTCTAAGTCTTCCAAACCAATTGAACCTCTTTCTTCCAATCAAACCCTGGTGGTCGATCAATAACTCATACCGATTGATCTCTTTCGGAATGAAGAAACAATCGAAGTATTTATAGGGTCACACAAATATATTCCTTTAGCAGATTATGAGAAAGGATTCTCTTTAGACTTCGATGCATCCATGTATTGTGAGGAAAAGGTTGATTCCTTTTATCAAGAAATGGAGGAAGAGCCTTAGATCATGCAACTTGATCCTCCTCTTATTATTCCATATTCACATTCTTCATTACATGATGAAACTCTTGGGTCTTGCATTGATCCATGGCCTATCTTCTCATCACCCAATCAATATTTTCTATCACAATTCCTCAATCACAATCTCTTATAGGGTCAATGCCAAGTAGCCCTTCATATTCTTCTAGGTGTGGGTCACCTTCTAGTAGCCCTCCCTCTACTATTTGTGTTACATTTTTGAGTAGTCCACTATCTTCTTTTCTTGGGGCACGTCTAAGTAGCCTCTTATCTTCTATGTATGGGTCATCCTTGGGTATCCGTCATCTTCTATGTATGGGTAGTCCGTCATCTTCTATTCTTAGACCACATCCTAGTAGCCCATCATCTTACATCTATGGGTTACATCCTAACAGCCTTTCTTATTCTATTCTTAGGCCACATCCTAGAAGCCCTTCATATTCTATTCATGGCTCACCTTATGGTAGCCCCTCTTATTAAATTCTTAGACCATGTCATTTTATTCCATCACCTTATTCTTCTATCAATTATTGTGGAAATGCCACTTTGTCATTCCTCACATTCCTCCCATAAATTCTAAACATCCACGTTCTTCTCCCACTTCCCAAGATTAAGCAAGTCATGCATTAGCTTATAGAAAAACCTAGACGGGTTCTTTATCAAGCCAATATCAAAACGCCGAAGATCTCCAAAGCTCCCAACAACTCAAATGATCATAAAATCCAAAATCAAGCATGATTTAGAATGCACACCAACGCACCCATCAATAATGGTGTAAATTATAAAAACCTATGGATAAGGAACTCAAGATCCCACATAAGAAACTAATGTTTCAAAAAAATCACAATCATTTGTTGAGTTTGAACTCACCACGATCATCGAGATCAGGGATAATATTACACTTGATAAGTAAACGTGCTTAGTCTCTCTTATCAAATAAATCACGAACATAGTTGTTGTATCTTATTAGATAGAGTGACATCTTTGGTCCTAACTTCCCAAAAATAAAAAAATATTATAAAATAGTTCAAAAATACAAAAATATGAGAAAACATTAAAAAATTACAAAAACAAAATCAAAGGTACAAATATCAAACATTGAAATCGGTGTAAATGCGTACGAGATAGATGTTTTTTTTTTTTTTTGGATTGAGGGTAATTTGAGGGTGTTGAAAGGACCCACATCCTTGTACATATGAGGATTTTAGAGAGGATCCACAACCTGGTTACAATGAAAGGGGACCACATATTAGGAACCCAATTGAAGCGACCATGGAACCGAAGTGAAGATGCAGCGACCGTCAACACGACCGCAGCGAGTGGGACAATTTAGAACAGCTACCAGCATCGGCAGCGAGAGGAGCAGCCACCAGTATCAGCAGCAAGCGGAGCAGCCACAAGTGTCAGCAGCGAGAGGAGCAGCCACGACCGCAGCGAGAGGAGCAGCAACCGTGAGCGGAGCAGCCACCAGCGTCAGCAGCGAGAGGAGAAGGAGCCACCAGCGTCGACAACGAGAGGAGCAGCCACCAGCGTCAGCAGTGAGGAGTAAACACCAGTGTCAGCACGAGCAGAGATGCCGCCTCTAGCGGCGAAACCACCTCCGAGGAGGATCGTGCCTCGGGGGGATTTGAAACCGGGTGGGCAAGCACACAACCATGTGACTTGACCGCACCACTCCCACCCCATCGGCTAAAAGTGGTTTTTGTAACTCTCGTGCCGCAATGCCAGACATGCCTCGTCACATTGAACACAGGATTCATGCCTGACCCCGACCCCCGTCACATTGAACACGAGCCGGCTTGACACCACGTCGAGAGACCACCTCCGCCACCCTAAATGGTGACCACTTGGGCCGCCTCGCTGCCGAGTAACGACGAGCTATAGAGGTGGCCAGCCGGGAATGGACCCCGAGACCTCCCACATATAGCCCACATTCCCCACCGCTAGGGTAAACCTGGAGACGAGCTAAAAGTGGTTTTTGTAACTCTCGTGCCGCAATGCCAGACATGCCTCGTCACATTGAACACAGGATTCATGCCTGACCCGACCCCCGTCACATTGAACACCGAGCCGGCTTGACACCACGTCGAGAGACCACCTCCGCCACCTAAGCGGTGACCCTTGGGCGCCTGGCTAACTGGCCGAAGTAACGACGAGCTATAGAGGTGGCCAACCCAGGGAATGGACCCCGAGACCTCCCACATATAGCCCACATTCCCCACCGCTAGGTAAACCTAGGACGGGCTTAATGCGTACGAGATAGATGTTATTTCTTCACTTTCTTTCATATTCCTTTGTAAGTCATCCACCATTTTCATCCCTTCAATGTTATTTTTTTAGCCTATTCACATGCATTTTGTGACATTTATCTCTATGGTATCTGTTTGACCTTTGTCTTTCATCACCTTGGTAAATTAAAGAATGAATGACCTCTTAGAGATCCTATCACAATTATCATCTAATAAACTTGTTGTGAAGAACTTTTGGATGTATTTGTTAACACTATCCAATGTCATCATCACAATCAATTCCACATCCTTCCATCAAGCCATCAGTGATTCTTAACCCCTTGTTAAACAAGAGAGCTGAAATAAGTTTTCAGTAAACAAAACAAGAATCAAAATCAATCAATCAAAGAAGAAAAAGATACAAAGCAAAAGCAAATTGATATATAACTCTCTCTTGGGGTATTTCCAATAATCTCTACCTGAGGCTATGAATGCCTAACTGGTAGTAGATAAATATTGTGATTAGAAACAAATGCATCTCCGTCGGGGCTATAGACTCTGGCAAGCGGCGGAGCAATGTACGACTCTCCTTCCACAATCCATTCACAAATCACCTTTCAAACTAAATAATTCCTACACATTGGCTAGTGTCTTCACTTTCTATCTATAAACTCTTTCCTTCAAGAGGTAATTCATTTCGACGTGCACACAATAGATCTCTATGAGAAAACATGATTAGTATGTTAGCGGTTTTTTCTAGACCTTGTTCAAACTTGTTGATTTAGTGCATGTCTTGTACATGATTTATGCCTTTGGATAATCAATTTTCATTGACCACTTGTAGGTACATTTTCCATATATTTTCACAGCATTTATGTTCTTCTAGTTTTTTCAGAACATCCATATGTATAAGATTTCCTTTTACTATGCTTGAGGAAAATTTGTCCCTTCATGATAAGATAATTTTCTACTTCCTTTCTCTCATGTGTTTCTTGGCCAGCTTATCTTTGGGGGCATCCTTTCTCCCCCATGATTGAACCTATTTTATATTGGCCTTGATCCCCCTTCAGCACGTGAAGATTTTTCCTTTGAATACTCCCACCTAATTGTTGGGGCATTTTCACATCTTCACTTTCTTGTGCATATGCGTGACATTCTTCCCTTGTAAATCCCATCTATTGTTTGGGGCATCCATGCTTCTTTGTCTTCCTGTACATAGTTTCAAAAGCTGTCAAAATAAAAAACATTCAAACATGTTTCTAAAAAATCAAAAGCAGTGAAAAGCGATTTTTAAAACATCATTCTTTAGTTCTCACCTATTCTCATGTGCGACTCGTGGATCATCTTGATCTACCTCCATCAACAAAGTTAGTTTTCTTACTATGTCTATACTCTGGGGCACAATGAATTGTTTGGTATTGTTTCATAGTGTAAAATTATTTTTATAGGACCCAAGTGTCTTCCTTTATTCCCCTTGCATGTATCCTTGCTTAGAGCACCATCTTTTAACCCTTGTCATTTATTCACATAGGTCGAATCAAATCTTGATAACAAAAACATTGCATTACATTTCTTTGGTAGATTAGCTTGTTTATTTTCTCGTATTACATTGCATTATGTATGTTGCATGGAGCTAGGAATCTTTCACTTTCTCGTAATGCATTGTATTTTATATGTTGCATGGAGTTGGTGTTTCAACAAGGGAAAATTGTTCATATTATGGATTTTCATGTCGTTCTACACTTTTTCGTATGTGTATATTTTTAATAAGGACCGATGATGTAGATCCTTGGCAATATGATGACATAAAATTTGTTTTTAATATAATGGATGAAAGTTCATTCCTTTCTCGCCATCTTCATTTTTCCTCTATATCATTCTACTATCAACTTTATTCTTGTAATTCACTTTGGGTTGCATGCCCTACCCATTCTTCTATCCATTTCTCTCACTTTTTTTTTTATCGTCGATCACCTTCTTATCCAAAATTCACCCCTCAAGGTAATTTTGATAACATGCATCAGATTCTTCAGTCCCAAGCAAGTAGAATTGATTCAAGGCCAAAAATCATGTTTTGGGGTCCCTTGGCTTCTCTCTAACTTCCCCATCCAGGAAAAAACCCAAGAAGTTAGAGAAAATTGGAAAAATCTAGAAAATGGGCTCATTCTAGTGTTTTGTGAAAAAATCAGACATTTTTGTCCCAGGCGGTCATAGGGCATTTGGAACACAGTACGTGCGGGATGTGCAAAGGCAAAAAAGTAGCAAAAGGAACCATATGTTGCGAGAGAATGCGAGAGGTCAACGACCCTCACGGCCCGGTCAACAACAGATGTGTAAGGACAAAGAAGCCCGAATTGGGTGATGTGGAAGAATTTGTCTGGGACAGCCGGGACACGCGGACCCGATTTTGCCAAAATAGCCGCAATGAAGAGAAAAGTCAATGTTTGACCTCCCGAACTTCAAATGGCCATAAATTTTGACTCTGAGCTCGATTTTCATAAAATTGGACTTTTGGAATGAGCATGATGTCCTCTACATTAAAAAAATGTATTTAGCTCTAGTTAATTAATGCTCATTCCCATCAAATGACAGAAAATTCCTAGTAGACCCAAAATAACTGCTCACATTCGAAGGACATAAATTTTGCATTTCTCAATGAAATCACATGAAATTAGTACCGTTGGAATCATGGCTCCAAGCCCAATGCACACAAATCAAGGAACTCCATATTTGATGAAGGATAGATAGATATTTTGTATAAAAATATGGCCGGGTTCGAGTAGTGTTTTATTTGGTGGTTGGGAGTGCAATTAAGAGGCATGGTTATCATTCTTTCACTGTTGCAAGTCATGGGACAATATGGGGAGCCTTTTGCAAGCAACATAACATCATTTCACTCCATTTAATACCTCTTACTAGTGGTTGAAGGACAGATTTTGGGATTTCATTTTCCTCTCTCTCTCTCTTCTTATTTTTCTATAAATTGGAGTGTTGGGCTCATTGTAAGGGGAGGTAGTTTTGTAGTAGCAGAGCTCTGTCAAAATTGCTTTGTGAATCCAATGTGCTGCAGCCCTTGTAGTGGACTCCTTGCATGGTGATCCAGGCCCTTATCTTGTAATAGATTGAATTGTGCATATCATGAAGCAATAAAATACAAGTTTGTGGATGCATCTTCCCCTGTTGTGTTTGTTTGCACTCTTCTTTCCCTTTCAACCTTCATTACAAGAATATTGTGTCTATTTTTATGCTCTTGCAAGGACTCATTATTATTGTGCATGTATGAAATATTGTTGTGAATGCATTTTCCAGATTGTGGAGAACTGTTATCACCCCTTCTAGTATGCATTTTACTTCTATTTTTCACACATTGGAAGACTACTCTCACACCCCTCCTTTTTGGTGTATCACCGCTGTAGTGTAGGATTTTATTTTTATGCATTCTCTCTCCTTGGTCCCTTGGAAAGTTAGATTAGGATAGTTAGTTTTTCTGCATTAGAGTAGATTGTGGCAGGTAGTTTAGGAGCAAGAACTAGCTTTCTCTGGAGGTCTATCTCAAGTAACAAGTCCCACAACTTGGAGATAGTACCCATGTTATCCAATCACACCGTGAGCTCAAGTATATGCACTTGTGTAAACATAAGGGTGTTGTGATTCGGTGATAACACCTTCTTTCATCACTCAAGTATATGCACTTGTGTAAACATAAGGGTGCTGTGATTCGGTGATAACACCTTCTTTCATCACCCCATCGACACTTGAGGGGCATCTCTTAATTATACTAATTTTTCTTCTACCCCTTCAAAATTTTACCGGTTTAGTATCTTTGAAGTGGAGTTACTTACACCACCCGAAAGAGGGAAAATGTAGACACCTATAATTTAGCTCAAGCAATTTAAATACTTAAATTGTGTTAATTATATCCTTTCCCACAAATTGACGACATATCATCAATAAATGCTCATTTTCTCTTCTATCACTGTTAATTAGTTACATTACATTAATTAATTAACTCTTATATCCAAAAAATATGCCAATTAATGACCTTTCGTTAATTAATCCCCCTTTCTATCTAGACTAATTAATTATTCTTAATTAATTAGCTTCCTCTTCCATTAGATCAATAAATCATCATTTATGTGACTACATCCCTCTCATAGTCTAAATCATGCTAATTATTCCTCTAAAAGATTTTATAAGCTTGCACACCTATTAATTAATCACTTTGGTTAATCAATAAATCCCCCAACTCCCATGAGTCACTAAAGGACAAATTAAACTCTCCTAAAGTAAACTCAACCACTTCTAAACCATGCTTATCCATTACTAACCTATCTTTTCTATTATCCCACATGTAATAGGATGTAAATATTCTTCAAACCATTGGGTTATAAAAGGAACCCTCCTCCAACCTTTCTACTTACACCTTTACATGCTTATAACATAAACTATAGGCATTTCATCTTTGAGCATTCTTCCATTAGAGGAGCTAGGTATCTTCATATTGCATTCATCCATCCAAGTTCTTGAGTCATATGGAGAAGATCAAGAAGGTCTTGTAGCCAAGTCTTGATTGAGATCCATTCTCAAACCCTTGGGATCAAACAAACTATCACATTTTGATAGCTAAGGATCTACATAGGTCCATCTCTTGTTTAGCTTTCAAAAGAGTAGAGGATAAATGTTTAGCATGTTAGTTTGAGTTTCATTCAAAGTTATAATGCATAATGTTGATATTTACTCTTGTTTAGCTCTTAGCATGATGATATTTGTGTAGTTAGTTCATGTTTTGAAACTATTAAGGTGTTAGTTTCAATTCCCTTTGCATAGCTAACTAATACATTGATACACAATTAATCTTATAAATCAAACAATAATTCATCTTCTTCATCTCCGCATGTGCCAAGGATTCAAATCCTTGATGGTGTTTTTAGATTGGTAGTTTTTTCACCATATTATTCTTCATCTTAAAACAAAAAAATGAAAGCTCGAATTCATCCAAAAATCATATGTTTGAAAAGATGAAGAGGGAGAAGGATTTGAAATCTCTTGAATGGCCTATTATGCACTCAAAACCTCGAATCTGTATGGTTTTCCTCCATGGTATAAATATCCTTATGTTTGGTTGCAACATTTTGTGATGACCTCAGTGGATTAATGCAACGTTCTAGAAGAGAAAAAAGTTCTTGACATGTAAGGTAATTAGGATCAATGCATTCATTTGAAACACCCCGCACACTCGGGAGTTTTCTTCCTTGACATGCAAATGCTCCTCTTCTTGTGGATTTGGTTTGAAATGTCTTGAATGTCCTATTATGCACTCAAAACCTCTGAATATGTATGGTTTTCTACCATGGTATGAATCTCCTTGTGTTTGGTTGCAACACTTGGTGATAACCTCGGTGGATTAATGCAATGTTCTAGAAGAAGCGAAAGTTCTTGACATGCGGGAAATTAGGATTACTACATTCATTTGAAACACCCTGCAAACTTTTGAGCTTCGCTTCCTTTACATGAAAATGATCATCTTATTGTGGATTTGGAGCTAACTCAATCTCTCCCACAACTGGATTTGAAACTTGTGATGAATCATACATCTCCAAGAATATGGATCCAATGTGGATCTCGAACTCTAAGAAAACAAATTGTTGATCATTATCATTTAGTTCTTTTTCTACTTCTTCTATAAAACTAGTTTGCACCACATGTGCTCCAAACTTGACCTCTTTTTAAGGTTTAAATAATGAGGGAATTTTATCAAACCCAAATCTTAAAACCCAACTTCTTAAATTTTTCATCATTTCTTATTTGTTAGGATCTTCTCTTTGTTGTCCCTCTTGATTGTTTTTCGAAGTTTCTTTCCAAAATGGATTTGGGAATGCAAGAGGAGGGGTGGGTTGGATATCAACTAGTTTTTTCTATTGTTTGTGATGGGAAGGTTCATTTTCTTGATTTTGTGGAGGGGATAGATTTTGGAAGGAAAAAGGGAAAAAAATTCAAGGTGAGATGGAAAGTTAGGAGATGAAGAAATGGAACTCTCAATGGGGGAAGAAGCTAGAAATTTAGGACAATGGGGTTCAAGTTGAGATTGCATGGATGAAGATATGGGAAGAGGGTTGTGAGGTGGTAAGGAAAGGGTTCCCAATGATAGGAATGACTGGCATCCCACTCATAAGTTTCCCTCTTCTTAATCCATTTTCCAATTTCTAGAAATGTTTTGATTATCCAATGGAGCTTCCTTTGAGGATTAAACTCTCTTGGTATAGAGCCGGTCTACAAGGGTATGGAAGTTGGAAACCAATATGGGCTGCCTTTTTCATTTCTTTAATCCTTATTTGCACCATGCTATACTCCAATTCTTGAACATTTATTTGAAAATAACCATCTCAGTGTAAGGTAACCTCCATAATCCACATATTCTTGTTCTTCAATAGCTCCAAAGTTTGGTAGATGACCAAACTAATTTTGCATCTTGCTCATGTGAATAGGTATACTTAAATTTATTTTGTCATAGAGTTGATCTGGGGGTGGAATACAATAGCCCAAAGGTGGATTCAAAGAGTAGTGTTGCAGTTGAGGATTCCATGGTGGGGATAAATCCATGATTGCAAAAATTTATGAATGGAAGAAAATGGAAATATGTGGAAGGAAAAAATGAATGGAAATGGGTGGAAAGATAAAGTTTTAAACTTAGATAATGGGTTACTTGGATCAATATATTCACCGATTGTGTTTGCGTATGCCTTCAAATGCTAAAATTTCATTTAGAGCATAATTCAATAAAATGTAATAAATACCATAATACACACACTGTGTAAGATCTTAATTTTGTGTTGTCCCACCGGGCATGCGAAATATTATCACCAAATCACAACACCCTCATATCTATCAAGTGTGTTTGCTTAAGCTACCATTGTGGTGGGTAACATCGGTACCATCTCTCAAGTTGTGGGACTTGTGAACTTGAGATAGACCTTCGGAGAAGGCCGATTTCCTCTTCCTAATCCTAAAACTACAACTATTCCTAATATAAGTAAAATACCTAACTACACCTATCTTAACAATTCCAAGGAGTCGGGGAGAGACAAAGTACATGAAAAGGGAAATCTTACACTAAGGAGTGGTGATAGCACCGAGAAAAGGGGTTGTTGGAAAATCATTGATGCTTGAAAACAGAGAAAGGTGAGAGTGGAGAGGATGGACAAGAATCATAGACCAAGATACACACAATTCATTATTTATAGCTAAGCAAAACCAGATTCAAGCATACAATGAGAATGAGAGAATGCACGAGTCACTGCAAGCATGAAGAAAGGCAAGAAAAACAATAGTAAATAATGGAAGGATAGAGAGATAATCATAACACATTAATTTTATTTCTCCAAGAGTATGCACAATACATCACTACAACATGGAGAGGAAATATTCACCATTGCAATGCCTATAAATGAAGGCTTGAATATCCACAACATTCTTATAGAGAAGAAGAAGGGAGGGAAGTACCAAAAATTCCAACTACTAACAAATGAGCCCCCTTACAATTTATAAAAAATGGGAAGAGAAGAGAGAGAAGGTGAGAATCCGAATGCATGCCTTCATTTGACCAAAAATACAATTACGATGTTAAAACAACATAGGACACCTGCAAAGCCCATTCCTCCTCGTACTCATTCTTGTTGGAGAATAAATTGGTCTCCATACTCCATTAATGGTGGTAGTTGGTTGTACCATGCATTTGAGTGCAGAAGTAATTTTTCTATTTTTCACCAAACTTCCCTCATCAAAATTTAAAATTTGATTTTTTCTAGGTAAAGGGATTTGAGAGATTTTGGACAATCCAATTTTGTGAAAAATGGAGCTCTCGGTCATAAGTTATGGTCATTTCTTCATGCATAGTTCGGTGGAAAACTAGGGGGTATTACTTGTTACTTCTCCTTCTTTGTGGACTTTAGAGGGTGCATTAATTCGACTTGGTCATCGGTCCTTAAAACTTCTTCTACTTCATGTTTATAGAAGTGAAGTAATGTTAAATCCCCACATTACTTCAACTTATTCTTGCTTAATTTTTGGTATTTGGGGTAACTCGCCAAGGAGGTGAGCCATCTTGCCACTCAACTCACCCCACGACTTGCTTCATAGCTTGCGTACATTACATGTACATTAGGATTTTCAATGTCTCCAAATTAGGCTTAGTGCGGTGGTTTTACCCCTATTACTTCATGCATCCACGACCTCATTCACCACTTCACCTCACTAACTCACCCACCACTTTGTGATCTTTTTTTTTTTTATTTGACTTGGCTTGGTTATGAGGGCTTCTCCACTTAAGACTTAGATCCCTCGGACATTGATTGACCTTCCCAAATCCCAATCCCTTAACTAACATCTCAATCCTTGTGGGTTTTGCATTAGCTTTTACTTGTGATTTCAACGCTCATTGTGTAAGTCTTCAAATCCTAAAACACCACTTGACTCGGTTAAGCGAGCTCACCATACATTGCGGTAGTCAAATTTTTTTACTTGCATTAAATTGGGGTCACTACTTGTAATTAATGACTTCCCCAAATGTCATAGCTCAATTCCATGCTGATTCACCTCACCACTTCTTGCCTCGACCAAATCTAGTTGTGCCCTGGCTCAACAACCACCTGGCCTATAATGTTGAGTTCCTTCTTGCCTTTCATTTCGCATTCCCTGCGACTCATGCTAATATGTCCCACTTAGATCTCTAACTTCCAATTCTTACTCTCAAACTAAAGTTTTTGAGGTCTTTGTCACTACTTGTGCTTACGTTGATTCAAGGTTGAATTTCTTATAATAAATTCCCCATGGTTTGCCACAACTTCCAACTTATCTCGCTCAACTCGCCAAGACTTCCTTGACCCATGCTACTCTCCGATAAATCACCTAAACTTGGCCTCATTGTGGTGGTTACAATGTATTTGACTCGATGATTACAACCCCCTTACTTTAAAGTGGTCACCCCTTTGAATAATGCTACACCTAACTACCCTACTTGCACACAACTCGGCCTTGATCAACTCAACACCTTCACTTTCCATCATCTCAAATTAGGGCTTGGTCTTCTACGAAGTTTCCCCCTTGACTTGCCTACATTACTCGTGCTTTGCTCGACCATCCACTCGGTTCATCGAGTATCTTGGTGAGATTCTCCCTACCGATATGCACCTAGACTTTACCTAGTAAGCTCGAGCCAATCTCCCTATCTTGACGATGCATTGAACCATCTCACCAAACACCTCGGTGACTGTTGGGAGTTGTGAGCCCATTTTGACCCCTAGCCCATATTATTTACATTTTCAGATTTCTATATATGTCTCATGCATTAGGGGACCAATGGAGACGATGAGTGCACCCAAAGATGTTATTTTCCATTTTTTTACATTTTTCTTGTTTTCCCGCATGTGGGCCCATCAAAGCCTATTTTTATTTCTTCAGTTAGACCCTACAACTTGGAAACCCGAGAAGAGGAAAAATCCCTCTTCTAATCCCAAACCTTCTAAAAGCACTAAAAATTCTCCCAAATCATTAACTTTGCCTCCAAAACTTAGATTCACATGAGTGGCTAGAAAAGTGCACAGTCTAGCCTCCTCGATTATCCATTTCACTTTGGGAGGGTGAAAATGGATAACAAATCCACCATTTAATCCTAACTAAATAGGTTAGCCAAGGATATCATCTTCCCATTTACCCTTCTCTAATCATCATTCAATGTATCTTCTATAATTTCATGATAGATTCCTAAGTGAGTACTTCTATAATGTCCAAACAAGCGATTGATGCCTTAGATATTAGTTGCACTCCTGTAAGTAAAGGTGTTTTTCAATTTTATGTAACTTTTTAAAGGTACTTGGAATTATAAAATATATGATCATCACCTAAACATTTTCCCAAGATTAATAATCCCTAATGAAATAGTAGTTATCAATCTTCCCCCATGTTTTCCATCTACTTATCCAAAAATTTTAACTATTAAAATAAGACTATAGTTATCAATATATTTATCTTACATGATACTAAGAACTATATTTAGAACCAAGTTGAATATAAAAAATAATCTCATTACTCATTTCCATGTATAATTATTTTATTTATGGTCTAATGAGGTGAAATACACCATCCAATATGAAGAATAACTTATAATATGAATCTTGTAATCCCGATGAGCTATGTGAAGTTATACCTAATAAAAATTTATACCAATGGGCTCAAGAAAATAGGATTTTATCTATATGATATTCTATAGGAATTCAACATGGGTATTTTATGCATATAATAATAAATCACTAGTATATTATGGGTGTTCAAATAAGGAAATCTAAGTCACCATATATGGAAAATTTTATTTGATGGTTTCAAATGAAAATTTTGATTGACAACTTCGGTATTATCCTAATCTCCCCTATTAGAGAGGATCACTCCAATTCCATAGGTTATAATATAATTACAAAAAAACTCCATGTAGTATGGAAATTACATCCAAGGTCTCCATTTTTTTGAAAAAGGTTTCACAAAACTACCATTGTTTGGAGGCACTAAGGTAGTCATTAAGCAAGTAAAATCAAAATGCATTGCCAAAAATTCCTTTCTAAAATACTACAAACATATATTATGGGATTTCATAGAATGAATTTACACCTTTAATATCTAGGTAATACCTAGAAGATAAAATGTGAATGTTGATAGAGTGGTAGTTTTGGTGCCTAAATTGATCCATCTAAATACCTCATGGAAGGTAAAGGGAAACAAGTGAAGATCTTGGTCAAACCTTCTATACCTAAAAATCCAGTGGATCTTTTCCAAAATTTATAATCAAATATCCACTTTCATTTATCGAGAAGTTGAATTCCCATAATATTTACAAGTGATGTTAAGACATTATATGATATCTAATTAATTAAATAAAACAAATAAAATTCCCAAGGGACTCGTGACTTTGAAAATAATGCTCAATTATGATGATCAATACATGGGATAAAGAGGAACATAGTGATCAAGAATGAATATTACTAAGAAATAATGATATACCCTGACAAGTCTCTAAAGATAGTAAAGATATACTTTAATATCAACAAAATAATTTTACCAAAAATGTAAATATTATGATGATATTTTTGTATGGAATTATTATGACATAAAAATATACAATCAAGACACAATTCAACATATCATATAGCTTGCACATGAAACCATGCCAATATTGATAAGAGAAATACCTATCAAATTTAAAAATTAGTCTCTAATGAGAAAGGAACTAATGAAGTTTATTGCAGAGAAAATCACATTTATCATCAAACATTCTACATATGTGGAAAAATTGGTCTTGGTAAGGAAGAAGAATGGATAGATACACCCATGAATAAATTTTAAAAATATAAATATATCCTCTCTAAATGATCAATATTCCTTTCCTTCCATGGATAAAATTATTCATATAATGGATATAAGGAAAAGGTTCTATGTTCTTGATGGTTTATCAGGATATAACCAAGTTCTTGTCAAGGAGTAAGACCAATACAAAAAAATACTTCACCACCAAGTAGAAGAAATATGTATATTCGCTTAAAATTATCAAATGCATGAGATAAATTTCACAAGTAAATGGACATGAGATTTAAAGGGATCATTAATTACATCATCTTGATTTACCTAGATGATATCCTAATGTTTTCAAAGGAGGGCCATTTGGGTCACTGGAGAAAATATTTAAAACATATAAAGAGATTGAGATTTCTCTAAATCATAGGAAATCTATTTTCATCATCCATGAAAGAAATATCCTTATCCATATTTTGTAAGAATGGGTCTTTTCATAGTTCTAGATAGAATATCTTCCATCATTTTCTTATTTCTTCCACATCAAAAAAATTCATTGTAGTATTTCTCGAAACTATTTGTTTGAGGTAGATTTGGTTTAATTGTTATTATAAAATAAAATCTCAATAACTCAGAAGATATTTTGGTTTCATGATACCTACGCCGATAATACAATGTCGAGATGCGAAAGATGTCAAAGATTCCTCTTCCAACGAGTGAAGAAACCTACACATATTGTTGCCATGAGTGAGTGAAAGTGTTGTCATTGATGTAAAATATTATTAATGAAAAAGAGGATAATTTATGAGTGCTAGATAATTATTTTTATGATGATTACATGGAAAAAAGAGTGTGTTATAAAGGCAATGGTGGAAAGAATGAGAATGATTTTTTAGTAAGCATAATCAAGTGACCTAGGCATCTCAAGTGATGGAACATGAAGAAATTTTTTTACGATGGCTTGAGGAGAATGGTCAAGGCATGTAGACCATGAGAATAGTGTATATATGTAATCCTATATGTATAGAGGATCATTGCAAAGTGGAAGACTCATTTTTTAGGTTCTCATCTAGACCTAGTCTAGGTGCTTGAAGACAAAATGGAGCATGAGAGTGAGTTGTAGAGCTATTTAAGCTCATGGAATCATGCAAGAGTGTGAGACATGTTGTCTCAAATATATTAGGTCCTTTTGGATATCTTGAGAAGCAGAGTCAAGGTGTTTTCCTACTTGGTCTAGGTCTAAACTAGACATAATCTTAGTACATGGAGACCTAATAAGGTATAATAGTCACTTTCCGGTATGTGTGAGCTCTTGGAGACACTCAGGAAGGTATGTCATATTGTTTCCATCATTTATAGGTATTTTATGATGGTTTTAGTGTTAGTTCACAAAATTTTGGCCTAAACTAGCAAAACCCTAAGGCCTAGTCATACAAGTCCTAGTGGTGGTGAATATGAAAATATATTTATGACTAAGTTATAATTTGATATTTTATAATAGGGTTTCATGGTGTTGTGGGAAAAATTCAGGTTTCCATTATGATAATTTTGCAAGATATGAGGTTTTTACCAAAATAGGGTTCTTGAAAACATGTTTTCTAGCTCGATATGAGAGAAATGGATTTGGATTGCATGTGTAAATTTTACATGGGAACATGATAAATTTAAGGATGATGTATCATGTAATTAAGAAGATATTTGAGTTTTAATGATGTTAAATGAGGGTATATTATTTATGAACAATTATTAAAAATGTAAGAAGGTCAAAACCCTCCAAAAACCCTAGTTTCTAGTGATGGAGAAGATAAATTATTGGTTTGGGCCTAGAATGGATTGGATAATCAAATTTTATGATTTTATGATGGATATTAATCTCCCATATTTCATATGGTGGTGGTTTTAGATCATGACAACTTGAGTGGATCCCACAAAGATTTGTTTGTTTCTAGGAAAGAAGGATTTTATCACAAGTTTTCCATTAGACCCTATGTATAAATTGGTGTTATGAGATAGGTGAGAGATATGTTACATGTTTTAAGACATTTAAAAACTTTGTGAGGTTTTTAATAATATATAAAGTCAAAATAGGTTGATTGGTTTTGGGCCAAAAAGGTAGTTTAAGCGCAATCTTAGTGAATGAAAGTGTTTGAACACTTTTGGGAATGGTGATGAGTTTGATGATTTTAAGGTGTTTTACACATCTCATGTGACATGTTTCATGTTTTTTTTAGCTCTGAAAGTGTGTTGAGGTGGCATGGTTGAGGTCACAAGTTGACCTAGTTTGATTGGTTCAGGACAACACTGCTTTGGTGAGAAGATGGATGTAGAAGACCAATGTTTTGGCTTATATGATGTTATATATTTGAGAGTGAATAGGGATGAATTTTTTGTTCCTATTTAATGCATTTATAGGTCTTTAATGTGTCAAAAAGGGTGAAAACTAGTTGAGTTTCCAAAACTAGTTCTGAGAAGTTTAGTTTGTTGAAGAGGAGAAGTGATTCATTTTCTTTGTTGGATGTTTCATGAGATGTATCATTTATGGTGATGATTATATAAGGTCATTATATTTCAAATGAGTGGTTACATGTAATATTTGATTTTTTTTGGTGTGATCTTGATCTCGTTGTTGTGAAGAGTTGGTTTTTGGAAGTGTCTGATTTGAGTAGGAAACAATCCTACAAGATGGTGAAGTGAGAAAAATGGATGGTGCAGAGTATTGTGATCTAATGGATTATGATTTGATAATGGTATTATGGTAATGTGTTGAATCCTTTGGAGTCATAAAAAATATTGATGAATTTTTTTAAGTCCTTGATGATCTCGGTGAAGGAGAATTACTTATTTTGAGCCTAGTTGGGCTTGTCTTGTGTCTTGGTGCATTTCTGACCTATATGGGTCTTTATGTTGTGAATTTATATGAGTATTTTGTTCTAATTTAATTGGATATGACTAACCACATTGGTCATGACTAAAATTTTTATGTTTTTGAGTTGAGTCATGTATAAAAGTGCATGTATGGTTCATTTTGAACTAGTGTTGTGAGGGAAAAAGTGCGAGCTAGGTGAGAGAGTGAAAGTAATAAAAAGGAATAAATAGATTTGAGAGTGTGTGAAATTATAAAGATAGGTTAAGAGTTAGTGTGTAAGATGTATTTTAAAATAATGGTCCATGTTTGATCAAGTTTGAGTGAAGTAGGAGAGGTGTGTTTGAAGAGGGTTTGAAGGTGTATGAGATGAATTTGTGATCACTATCAGTTGTGTGTGTGTGTTGTAAACATATATTTAATATTATTCTAATCAAAAAAAATTTTGATGCAGTAATATTCATACAAGTCCTTTTTGTGAGTAATATCAATAAGGTTTCTAGGGGTTGGTGCTCCTTGTGGGGTTGGTGCCTCACTAAACAAATATCTTGTGTGATGAGTCATATTCATGTAAGTATTTTGGTTTGAGTAATATAATCAAAAATTTTAGTGGTTTTCTTCCCCTTGAGGGTTTCCACTTACATATTGTGTCTTTGTGTACTCTCTCTTATTCATGTTTATGTTTATGGTTGTTTCATATTGTTAAGCTCAAATTAATGCATGGTTGAATGTTAATGGTTTATTAAGATAATTTAAATTGATTGAAAGGTAAATTTTTAAAGGAATGATTCACCCCCCTCATTCCATTTGATTCCAACAATTGGTATCAGATAAGGTCATTTTGGATAAGTTTAATCACTTGAAAGGAGATCCTTTGAAGCACTAATATGGTAGGTAGACAAGTTCAAGTTGAAGAACTTCCTTTGATTAGAATGAGATCTTGTTTAAAAACCTTAGGTTTGACATATGTAATTCCATCCTTGATGTATGTTCACCATCTCCATTTATTTAAGGTTGATGAAGAATGAAAAGAAGATAAGGAAGAGCATGCTTTGGTTTTAGGCCTTGTAGAATCAAGGAAAAAGATGAAGAGTGTCAAATTTCTCAAACTACCTTTCATAGTCAAGATGAAAATATGATTTGGTATATTGATAGTGGGTGTTCTACTCACATGAATGGTGACAAAAGAAAATTCACTTCTTTAAAAAAATGCATCAGGATCTGTTAGGTTTGGTGATAACACTACCATAAAAATTAGGAAGAGGCACATTGAGTTTGGATAATGGGAAGACCTCTCACTAATAATTTCTTATATGTTGAGGGACTAAAACACAACCTTCTTAGTGTAATTCAAATGTGAAAACAAGGGTATATCCTAACCTTTGATGATAAGGGATGTAAAAAATTAAAAAAGAGAAACATGTAAGCTTGTTGCCAAAGCCAAGAGGACTGAAAATAACATGTACATATTGAAAGAGGTCAAAAAAAAAAAGATGTATTATGAGAAAGTTGAATGATATTTGGTTGGTTAACATAGGATATTAGGCCATGTAAACTTTGATAATATTGTCAAGATCAGTTCTAACAATTGTGTGAAGAACATGCCAAGAATCAGTCAAACCAAAAGATACCTTATGTAAAGCATGTCTTCATGGAAAGCAGACTAGAAGAAGATTCAAGACCAAGGAACATGATTACCACTAGACCTCTACAACTGATCCACATTGATCTCTGTGGACCTATGAGAATTGAAAGTACATCAGGTGACTATTATTTCATGCTTATAATTGATGACTATACAAGATATACTTGGGTTGCTTGTTTGAGAAAAAATCATGATGCATTTGAGGTTTTCAAGTCATTCAAGGATCTTATTGAAAATGAGAAAAATGGGAGAATAAAAAGCATTAGATCAGATAATGGAGGTGAGTTTTGTCTGATTCATTTGATGAATTTTGTAGAACTCATGGCATTAGAAGGTAATTTTTATCTTCTAGAACACCACAACAAAAATGGTGTAGTTGAAAGAAAGAAAAATGATATTCAAGAGATGGCAAGGACTATCCTAAATGAATCTAAGCTACCTGATGGTTATTGGAAGGAATTAATTTATACAACTATTTATATCCTCAATAGATGTCAGACAAGGGTAAATAGTGATAAGACCCCATATGAATTATGGAAAGGTAGACCAAAAATGTGGAACACTTTAGATTTTTTTGGATGTAGGTGTCTTTATCAAAGGACTAAAGAGAATCTAGGTAAGTTTGACTCTAGGTCTGATGAAGGTATATTCCTTGGATACTCTTTCAAGGATCTTAGCTTACATTTTTACAACAAAAAGGTTGAAGACAATAGTTGAAAGTGCAAGTGTGAAATTTGATGAATCCTATCCCATGAGGTCCACTCTCAAGAAAAAGAGGCACTACAAATGACTGATCCCAAAGAAGAAGAAGAGGTTGTATAGATAGGTGAAGAAGAAGATGATGAAGAAGAAAGATAAGACACCAAAGCACCATCAAGATATATCAAAAGAGACCACCCTAAAGATCAAATCCTAGGAAAGAAGGATGTTGGAGTAACTACAAGAAGGAAATTGGTAAGTCTTCAAAACTAAGAAAATTCTACATTTTTATCTAAATTTGAGCCTAAAAATGTTGAAGAAGAAAGCAAGGATGATTGTTGGGTCAAGGATATGAATGAAGAAATAGATCAAATTGAAAATAATAGAACTTGGGAATTGGTTGCCTAGACCAAAGGATAAGAATGTTATTAGAACTAAATGGGTGTTTAGAAATAAATCAATGAGAATGGAGAAGTTACAAGAAACAAGGATAGATTAGTTTGTAAGGGGTATGCACAAGTTGAGGGAGTTTGATTTTGATGAAACCTTTTCTCAGTAGCTAGAATGGAATCCATTAGATTATTTCTAGCATATGTAAGGTTTAAAGGATTTAAGGTGTATCAAATGGATGTCAAATATGCATTTTTGAATGGTAATCTAGAAGAAGAAGTGTACATTGAGCAACCTGATGGTTTTCCTTAAAAAATGAGAAGGATTATGTTACAAACTGAAAAAGGAACTCTATGGACTAAAGCAAGCCCCTAGGGCCTGGTATGGAAGACTTGACAAGTACTTGATTGAACAAGGTTTCAAGAGAGGAGTTGTTGATAGTAACTTGTATATCAAAAATGAAGAAGGAAATTTATTAATTGTTGTAGTATATGTGGATGATATTATATTTGGAGGAAACAATGAACTCATGACTCATAAATTTACATATGTTATGAAAAGAGAATTTGAAATGTCCATGCTTGGAGAGTTGTCCTTCTTTCTAGGACTACAAGTCAATCAGTCTAAGGAAGGTATATTCATATCTCAAGCTAAATACATCAAGGATATGTTAAAGAAGTTCCAAATGGAAGATTGCAAGCCTGTTGGAACCCCCATGGTCACATAGGATGCAAACTAAGAAAGGAGGATGACTCACCTAAGGTAAATCAAATGAGTACAGATCCATGATTGGTAGTATATTGTATGTTACTACCTCTAGACCAAACATCTTGCAGGTTGTTAGTCTTGTTGGAATATTTCAAGAGGATCTAAAGGAAACTCACTTATAAGAAGTGAAGAGAATATTTAGATATCTCAAAGGGACTGTTGAGTATGGGCTATGGTATCCAAAGAGTGAAAATTTTGAGTTGAAGGATTTCATAGATGTTGATTGGGAAAGGTAACATAGATGACAAAATAAGTACTAGTGGAGGAGAATTTTTGTTGGTAAGTGTTTTGTTTCTTGGATGAGTAAAAACAATCCTTTAGTAGCTCTTTCCACATGTGAGGCTAAATATGTTATATAGCACTATGTTGTGCACAAGTCTTATGGATGAGACAAACTCTAGAATATTATAAGGTGGAGTGTGATGGGCCTACCCTATTTACTGTGATAGTACAAGTGTTATTAGTGTTTCTAAAAATCTTGTGTTGCATTCCAAAACTAAAGCACATTCCAATCAAATACCATTTTTGAGAGATCAGGTGAGTGAACAAAAGGATCAAATTGGAATATGTATCCACCAAGGAGGAGATAACTGACATTATGACAAATCCACTTCCAAAACCAACATTTAAACTTCTAAGGGTAAATTTGGGAGTGATTCCTTCTCTGGCAGTCATTAAGAGATCAAGGACCTTGAGAGGGAGAAAGAGAAATGAATCATCAGCTCCAAGAAACCATGAAGAGGTGTAGTAGTAGGAAAGGAGGTATGTAAGTGATTTTCAGGTATGTTCATGAGTTGATAAAGTCCACTAGGTGTATATTTGGTCTTAATTCAAGGTTGAGGTGTCTCAAAAGTTGTCTATGCATCATAAAGCTTGTATAGAGAGTATGAAAACATTAGGATTGTTGAGATCATAAATAAGTCTCTTAGTTGAAAATTATTATGTCAAGCCTTTGCATGGTCATTTGGAGTCTGTGGTATTGTTTCAAGTAGGAGTGAAGAGTGAAAAGGGGGTTTGTTAGGTTATCCATGCCTAGAATGGAGAATCAAATCTTGATGAAGGATTATGAAACTCTACAAGTGCACCATGAGTTAAGGTATGTCTTTTGAGTTCATAACTATGTTGCAAGTCTGTAAGTGTGTTATCTAGGTTTATATGTTGGGTTATCGGTTCATTAGTCATGACCTTGATGTGTATCTAGAATAATATTACATCTTGAGAGAATTATGGAGGAGCACAAACATGATCAAATATGTGGAAGTGGTAGAGTGAGTTCTTCATGTTGACAAGTAATGTTATAGGTTGAGTGGTTGTGTGGTCTTTGTGGTCTACAATGGTGTCTTAAACATGGATATATGAATTATTTATGTTTTGAAAGGTTATATAAACTTAAATAAGGATATGCATCTTGATATAGGTCAAAGGAAATTGTGCGAGAGTCATGTATCGAAGTATGTTGTATAAGTTCATTCATAAATTTTATACGAGTTGTAAGGTCACGAAGGCACTATTACATACTATGCATGAAGTATCGTGGGGTTTTTAGTATAATGGCATAGGTTGAGAGGGATTTTGTGTGTTATCAAACCCAATTTAGTGTAACTTTGTTGGTTGGATATTTTGTCAAACCAAAATATGAGGTTCAACCACAGTATATGGGATTAAATCCCTCCTCAAAGACAGTGAGGCTGCTGCTTATTACTAATCTAAAACACAAGCGGAAACAATATATACAATATTCACACTAATCTAACCATTGGGGTTGGGATAGAATCTGAAATTCACATTCACATGATTCAAAGGTATTGCTTTCAGTAAATGAATGGGTTAGAAAGCTATTCTGATGAAAGAAGCACAAGTAGAAAGGAAATGGGAGAAACGTATTTTCTTTCGAGTAAACACTGAGCACGAAATAATCATACAAGCTTTAGATCATAAATATAATGTCCGAAATAATTAGAAACACTAAGATGCTATGCGAAAAGAATAGCTTAAGATCATGAACATAAGAACAACTTTGTCTTAAGTAAGATATATTCCACAACACAAAGTCTGCAAAATAATATCAACTCTATTCTTCAAAATGATTGAGCAAGAAAAACACAAAGTTTTCTTCTTTCCAATAGCCCCTAAATATTCCAAAAATCTAGACCCTTTGGAATGCATAAGCATCCCTTATTTATAACAAAAGAAGTAGAGATAAAATAGGCGAGATCACAAAAAATAGCGTTTTTAACAAGAGTTATGTTTTGATTGATTCTCAAGCGGAGATCAAGTCAAAATATGATTCAAAAATGTGACGAAACAGAAATGAAAAATACATGTCAATTTCAAGATTGAAATGACATGAAAGCGTTAGGACTTAATCGAATCATCATCCTTTTCTCCTTCCTCTTTTTCTTCCTCCAGTGAGGCTGTTTGCTCTAAAATTCTGGAACTTCCGAATTATGCCTTGCATTTCGTTCTCATCAGCGAGTGGAATGATCATTCCAAATTTCGAGGTTTCATGAACATCATTTGGCGGTGCGAGGAAGATTTTCAATCCTTTTGAGCTTTCTTAAGGCCTCAAAGAATGTTCAACCCTTACAGACCGATCAATGATCTCAAGGCCAAATCGTGTATTGGTTCATGATGAGCAGACTCTTGGATTTGTTTGAAGAGATCATCTTTGATAGGATACTTGAGTTCCCAAGCTGATACCTTTGGACAAATATTAAGCAATTCTTCTTCCAAATCACTTTTCCCATCAATAAATTTATCCCTTGATTCTCTCAACTTACTGCAGGCTTCATTGAGAATATTTACTCGAACTGATGGCCTTGGTCAGCTAGAAAAGCTTATCGTATGTGGGAGAATACCTTCTTCTACCGAGAGATGTTGGTATTTGCTTTAACACTGGAGAGCTTCAAAAGTCAAATCAAGATGTCCAATTTCTGAGAGAATTCTTCATCCATCTTCTCTCCATCCATACGCATGTCCCCAAAGTGAAGAACTTTCACCACGTCTTGAATTACTTCCTTCCCTGTTGGAGCAACCTTTGGATCCATTCATCAACCACCCTTCCTTTTTTAGCAATCTTCTCAATCGTAGAAGTGCTTGATGAGAAATCAAATGACAGCAGACAGGAGAAGAAGATGGTATGGATTCAAGGGTTTTGAGAGTTTAAGAAAAACCTCTCATCAGTTGCTCCACTTTTCTCTTAAGCTCATCTCTTTGTCTTTTGTTTCTTTCAACTTTTGGCACAGCACGTTTATGGCATCCGTGCATCTTGTTGCGCCCTCTCTTGTCACTTTCCCTAGAGCCACCCTAGTTATCGATAATCGAGGCTGTTATATCCTCTCTATTTTTGTCGATCGAGGAGTGGAAATCTCTGCGAACTTATCTCTGAAGCATCCACCAAAACCCTTGAAATTGTTTTGGGTTTCTTGGCTGATTTTGAGTAGGAGCCTTGAGTGAACTGAAATCAAAGGTGGTAGAGTACAATCACCTTCCTCTTCCTCGAAGTTTGCTCGAGTAGCCATTGCGGCATATCGGAGGAAGTTTCCCATGTTGTAGAAGCGGTATTCTACTCTCGAGAGGAGAAGATTCTACTATTGGAGGGGAATAGTTACCAATGTGGTAGTAGATCCAATAAAAAGAGGCACGGGAGGCGTGTTGGTGATCACTTGGGTTCCAAAGCAGCGAGAGGGTGAGATTCGAGAGAAAAACGGCCATGGTGAAGAAGTAGATGGAGAATGAGGAGGTAGGAGTGGTTGTTAGGGGGAGGCCTGATTCGGACTCAAAGCACGGGATGCGAGAGACAAGGCCTCTTGGTTTGATAATCAAATGATGAAACCAGAAGTGGCTTCCTCCTTCTTCCCAAATTAATTTCTCCTATTTCGGTGGTGTTGGTGATTACGGCACATCCACCGTTTCAGGTGGAGAAATAATTGAAGAGATTTTCTTTCTTTCCTCTTCTTGACAATCCGACTTTTATAGGCGCCTAGAAGATTTTCTATCCTTTTCCTTTTTGGAGGCCCCGCCTCTGAAGCGGACCAACTTTGAAAACTCATCATCTTTAAAATTCATTCCCGAGAGGAGAGCCATGCTTTGGTGTGAGCAAAGATTAGAGCCGACCTATACGTAATAGAGGCTTTTATTTGGTGACCAATCAATAGGTGGGAAAACATATTGATCCTCAATTAGTCCATCATAGGAAAGATCCAAAACACTTTCATTGTCACTCGTACCTTACGGTAAATCAGCAAGCTCCAGTGTTTGAATCTCAAAATAGTCAATCTGCTTTATTATCCTTTCTACGAATAGCCACCTCATTAAGCGTAGATCAACCCAAATATCCTCTATGTTTGACTTTGTGCGGATCTTTGGGTTCCATACGCCCACAGAGCACTCCTCGGATGTCAAAACCGTCTCAAGGCTTCATATGCTTCTTCAATTTGTCACGAAGTTCGTGGAAAACATTTTTGGCCTTCACTACTATTGAGCAAGTGTATCTCCCGATAGAAATTGGGAAGGATACAATGACCTTATGTTTGCTTTGTTGGAATTTATGGAAATCCAACAATTTGCCTAACCAATTCCATCAATATCGGTCTATCCCCTGGATATTGGGGTAGGTGAAAAGGATCCCCGAGTACATGACCACCCGAAGATATCTAAACTTCTTGAATTGTAAGAAGATACATCCCCATTTGGAAACTTCAGCCCAAGCCTCATCGAGACTCTTGTCTTCCTCGGCTCAAGGGGTTTATCCTGCAGATATTTTCATAGAAGAAGGCATCATTCACCCATACGAAATGGTCTTTGGACCCCTTTTTTTTCAATTGAGGAAGTATTGATAAACCCGGTTCGCCGTTCTTCTTCCCTTGGTATCGGCCAGGATAGTTCCTCATCCATTTGCTGCGTATGTGACATATGAAGACATATAAAACTTCCCGATTGATAATACCATTATCATTTGGGAATCAATCTCATTTAATGAGAGTGCCCGATCAATCCCTTGCTGATTCTTCTTGATGGTGATCATGAATTGATACATCCATCCTTGGAATACATTCGATTCGGGAAAACCAAAAACCCGACTCAGTGAGAGTAATGATGTCATTGATTTCTTGGATGAAATCACTCACGGGATAAGCCTTGGAAATCTGGAGACAGTGGTTTGGCCTTGATCGGGAACTTCTTGTTTACATGCTTGATGTAGTCTTCTTAATCGTTGTCCCGGGCTTTACGAGGTGACTTGATGTCAACTCTCCATACTCTTCAAAATTAGGCAATTTGAGGAGGTCATCAAAGTAACCTCCATCGATTTGATCACTAATTCACGATTGACTTCTCACAGAGCGAGAAGCGAGTCATAGCTTGGATGCACAAGCCAAGATGAATTACGGATCTTGGCGGACATGGAAAACCCACTGCAGAGAGGTAAGCCACTTATATTTATAGGTTTCATCCATGGAGTTTGGGAGGAACTCCTCACCCTACCTACTCGAGAAATCTTGATATCTATATTTAGAGTTCGGTGTCTCGGATGTCATAGTTGCAATCAATATACGATGGAGACTCCACCTTTTTAAACTTGTATTTCATTCTTCCTATCTTCTCGGTCTTTTCTGAGATGGACAGTCGACATGAAGGATGTCGAAGGAAGAAAGTTTGAAGCTCGGGAGATGTTGCTCACTTTGTGAGAATCGACCTCTGGATATGTCGGAAGAGCGAGAAGAGTCAGCTTGGCGAGGAGGATGTGGAAATCACGAAACCCGATGCTGTGAGAATGTCGGAAACTCGGAAATTCCGGCACTTTTGAAAATGTCAGAACTTTGGGAAAGCCCGACACTTGCTGGATATGCCGGAAACTCTAGAAAACCCGACACGTTTGATAATGTCGGAACTTTGGGAAAGCGACTTGCTGGATATGCCGGAAGAGCGGAAGAGTCAAGCACGCCAAACCTTCAATATACTTGGTCTTGACCTCGACACTGCACAATGACCTTAAAAACCCGAGAAGAGAAAAGCGAGGGTTTTATGTTGAATTTCAAACATGCAATCTCCTTTTAACCATTCATGTACCAGGCACATAATAAAACTTTGAGGAAATAGCACCAAGTGGTAATTTCAAAGAGATGGACCCTAAAACCTAAACCCCGTTTAGAAAACAACACCGAAAGAATAAGAATAAAAATCCCTCAAAACCCGGCAAGAATGGGGAGAAGAATCCACGCTGATCAATCCATAAAAACTAAGAACAAAGAATGGAGAGAAATACCTCCAACGAGAGAAAGGGAAGATCGAAAGCAGGCGATTCAATCGAGGCACAAGTGAGCTTTGGGTTTCGAGATTGGAAGAGCATGTATGAAAATCCACGAGTTAAAAATACGTCCGGTAAAAATGGCGTGGAAAATCGCATATTTATAAGAAAATTTGTAATTAATACACTTCAGCTCGGCACGCCAACTCAACTCAAACAACTCGGCATGAATGCCATGTCGGCATGTTCGAGAAGTCGAAAACCCGGCAGAAAGGAGCTTAGAGCAATTCGGGTTTCGGGAAACACAAAACATAGTGCATGAGATGTTTAGATGTTTGATTCGAAAACGATACGAAGGACTAAATCGGACTTCGGGTATCGAGAAGCAGTGACACAAAACATGTTTTGAATAAGACATGTTCCGATCTGTGGAGGTCGAAAACCCGAATTAACTCTATATGAAGTGGGTTTGGAGTTTGGAAAACACAAGACATAAAGCATTTTAAAACTCATGTCGACACTGTTGGTAAAACCCAAAATCCCGATTTTCTCTAAAAGAGGCCATAATGCAAAATCAACTTTAAAAATTTTCGTAGGGGTTATCGATCATTTTGTCGTGAACTCAAAACGGAGATAACATAACCAAGTATGTTTTCATGGTTTGTATGATGGATATCCTACATTATGAGTGAATGTTGCACTATATCAAGGCATGTAGCAAGTTGAGCACTATAGCGGTTTGCTCCAGGGTGAGAAGACTTCTTAGAGCATGGTGAGTTGGTTTTGATGCTCAAGATGTGTACAAGGTATCAATAATACTTGTATGGTAGAGTTATTGAAGTGTTGCAGGTATACTCACGGGAAATTTTCACAAGCTTAATCGGTTGTGATAGCATGGAAAGAGATAGAAAACTCTAAAATGTTGCTTCAGGGATGTGATGAATGCTCTAATCCATCTCCATGGCATGAATGAAAGGTATGTTCTTTAAATATTAGGTTTTTAGTTATTTTGTGAAAATATATTCACACGAGGGAGTTATAAGTTGTTAATTTATGATGAATGCGAGCTTCTAGAATAAGGTTTGGTTGAGCTAAAATGGTATGAAAAGATGCTTTAGGGATCTCAGCCCTAAAGTTATTTGCAACCATTATATGATATAGACAAGCATGTTTGTGAGTATCATCAATTGAGATGGATCAAGGAAAAGGTAAGAATATGTTTTCATGATGTGTCATACTTAGAGTACTTGTTGTCATGAGTGAGTAATCAGATAAGAATCTTCCCATGGGAGCTACTTTACGCCCCATGATGAAAAGAAGTCAAAAATAGGGTCAAAAAGGAAAGGATAGGTATGTGAGTAAAAATAATGAGTTTGGTTGATGTTTACAACCAATAATGGGTCCAAAATAAGTTTAAAAAGATGGAAATCATGAGCTACATGAATAATTTTTCATTAATGTAAAGGGGATACAAACTAGGTGATTTTGCATCAATGAAAAAGGGGAGATTGTTGGCATGAGTGAGTGAAAGTGTTTTCATTGATGTAAAATATAATTAATGAAAAAGAGGATGATATATGAGTGCTAAAGGATGATTTGTATGATTATGACATGGAAAAATAGAGTTTGGCATGATGGCAAAGGTGGAAACTTGAGTGAGAATGGTTTGGCTTAGTAAGCCTAATCAAGTGACCGATCAACTCGAGGTGATGGAACATGAAGAAAAAATTTGCATATTGCCTTTAAGAGCATGGTCAAGGCATGAAGACCATGAAAAGAGTGTTTGGAATCAATCATAAAGGTCCATAATATTGTTGTAAGGTGGAAGACTCATTTGCAGGTGCTCATCTAGACCTAGTCTAGGTGCTTAAAGACCAAATGGAGCATGAGAGTGATTTGTAGAGATATGTGAGCTCATGGAAGCATGTAATAGTGTGAGACATATTTATTTAATTTTTTTAGGTCCTTTTGGAGAGCTAGGAAGCAAATTCAAGTTGCTTACCTACTTGGTCTAGGTCTAAACTAGACATAATCTTAGAACATAGAGGAATACTAAGGTATGATACTCACTTGTTAGGTGTGTATGAGATATTGGAGATACTCAAGAAGTTATTTCATATATTTTTCAGCATGTTAAGGTAGTTTGTGGTGGTTTCAAGTATTATTGTAGTGTTATTTAACTTTGTTATGGTCTAAACTATACAAAACCTAAAGTCCTAGTCATGAAATTCCTAATGGTGGTGAAGATGAAGAGATATTTATGACTAAGTGATCATTATAGATGTTATCAAAGGGTATTATGGTTCTATGGGAAAATTTTCAGGTTGATATGATGAGAATTTTGCAAGATATGAGGTTTTGACCAAAATAGGGTTCTTGAAAGCATGTTTTCTAGCTCGATATGAGAGAAAAGAACTTGGTTGGAACGTGTACCTTTTGCATGGGAATATAATCCATTAAAATATGATATATAATGTAACTAACAAGATATCAGGGTTATAATGAGGTTAAATGAGGGTCTATTCTTTATGAATGAATGTTATTAAGAAGGTAAGAAGGTCAAAACCCTCCAAAAACCTTAGTATTTTATCAATGGAAGAAAACTTCTTGGTTTGGGCCCAGAATGGATTGGATCATCAAATTTGATTATTTTATTATGAATAGGACTCTCCTAAATTTTATATGGTGGTGGTTTGAGATCATGGTAGTGAGTGGAGCCCACTCAGATTTTCTTGTTTCTAGGAAATAAGTATTTTCCCTCATTTTTTCCATTATACCATATGTCTAAATTGGTGTTTTGAGATGTGTAGGAAATATGATAGTTTTTTAAGACATTTCATATCTTGGTGAGGTGTTTTTAATACCTACACAAGTCAAAAAAATGTTAGTGGTTCTGGGCCAAAAAGGTAGTTTTAGAAGTCTTGGTGAATGAAAGTGATTGAGCACTTGTGGGAATGGTGATGGAGTTTGATGAGATTGGAGGTGTTGTAAAAATATCATATGAATTATTTCATTTCTTTTTAAATTTTGAAAGTGTGATGAGGTGGCATGAAGAAGGTCACAATTTCACCCAGTTTGACTAGTTTAGGATAACACCGCTTTAACGAGAATATGTATGTAAAAGACTAATGGTTTGGCTTATTTGATGTTAGATATCCACTTGAGAATAAAGAGGTGTGAATTTATTTCCTATTTAATTCATGTATAGGTGTTCAATGTGTCAAATAAGGTGTTGACTAGTTCAATTTTTAAAATGGTTCTATGCATTTTAGTTTGTTAAAGAGGATAATTGGTTAGATTTTATTTGTTGGATGTTTCATGAGGCACAACATGTATGGTGATGTTTTATGGGTCATTGGATTTCCAATGAGTGGTTACATGACATATTTGAGTTGATTTGTGTGATCTTGAGCTTCATTGTTGGTGATGGCTGGAGGTGCCTGATTTGAGTAGGAAATAGTCCTACAAGGTGGTGAAGTGAAGGAAATGGATGTTGCATATTATTGTTAGATTATGGATGATTTTATAAGGGTATGATGGAAATGTGTGATTCCTTTAGATGAATGAAAAATATTTATTAAGTGTTTGAAGTTTCTTGGTGATATCGATGAAGGAGAATTGCTTGTTTTGAGCCTAGTTGGGCTTTTCTTGTGTCCCGGTGTATTTCTGACCTATATGGGTCTATGTTGTGAATTTATATGATTATGTTGTTATATTTTTAATTTTTTATGACTGACCACTTTGGTCATGACCGATCTTGTAATATTTTTGAATTGAGTTAAGTACAAAAGTGCATATATTGGTTCATTTTTCATCTAGTGTGGTGTGAGGGAAAATTTTTGAGCTTGGTGAGAGATTGAAAGTGTTTAAAGGGAAGAAAGACAGAGCTAAGATATTTTTAAAATTATAAAGAGTTAGTGTGCAAGGGTTATTGTTCAAATCAATCTGCGTTTGAGCAAGTTTGAGAAAAGTAAGAGAAGGTATGTTTGAAGAGGGGTTGAAGGTGTATGAGTTAAATTTTGTGATCACTATCAATTTTTTTGTGTATGTGGTGCCCACATTTTTATAGCTCTAGTTATCTATTGGTTCCTTTATGCATGGAAATGTTTTGATTTGAGACTACGATAGATTTTGGACATTTTGCTATGTTATTTATCCTCATGGACATTATGATATTTTGGACTAGATTCATATATTGATATATTTATTATGATGTTGATGACACTAACAAAGTTACATGATAGTAAGATTTATTGGTCAGATGTTGATTTCTTGTGGTCGATTTGATCAATGATATAGTTTTGGATTTAATAATGGTAATCTCATGCTAGCCTAAGTGTATGTCGTTGTAATTATATCTGTGGATGATTCGTGGTGAACTATGTGTATAATTGTATGCATTGCACTATCAATTGTATAATGATGTTAGGACATTATAAGTTTGATTAATTTTGTGATAAGTAGATGATGTTCATTATATTGGATAGATGCGGTTAATGTGTGCAATGAGTGTGCAGGTAAAGGGTATAGGAGAGCATGGGTTTCAGGGTGGCTACACAATTGTGCACAAGCGGCCCATGGGCTGAGTCCTAACCATGCTAAATGTTTGAGGCCTTAGAATAGGTGTATTAATTGGGCACCATGGGTGAACCCTCAATTGTAATGTATTTATGTCTTGTAAAATTAATTATGTTTAGGGTGTGTTTTATTAAGTAAACTAGTTTAGGGGTTTAATGATCTCATCTTAATTTTAGTGATGGTTTTGGGTAAGTGTGTGTGTGTTGGTAGAAGGGATTGGGGACACATGTGAACCTTGGGTGGACCCCACACCCTCTACCCTTGTGCCCAAGTATGCCAAACCCGAAATTGGGTTATTTTAGGCATTTTTAGGGACCCCTTTTGAGTTTGGGAGTTCCCTTAGCATGAAAATGGGCCCTTGGACCCTACCTAATAGGTAGGGGGCTTATTTCCAAGGTTTGGAGGGAGTTTCCTCCCATTTTCCCCTCCTTAGTCACCATCCATGTAAGATGGTTGGTTTGTGTGTAATTGTTAAAAGTTGCTCCACTTTGTTTTATTTTTGTTTTTAGTATTTTGGGAGATAAGGGCTAAAATGTGAGTTTACTTTTACTTACTTGGTTTTGGAATCTTTGACTTGTGAGAGGAGAGGGGGTGACACTTGTCACTTTCCTATTGGTGAGGAAACTATTGGTTTCCTCTTCTTATTCTTCCTCATGTGGAAGGAAGGGGACTTTCTTCCTCTCATTTTTTGGAGAACTTGGAGAATTTTGGGAGCTTGGAAGTTGGCTTGGACAAAGGGGAAAAGCTTAGAGTCTTGGAAAGCATTGTAGAGGTAGGATTCTTAATCCATTTCTTTCCTTGTTGTTTCTTATCTTGTTAGCTATGCAATGGTCAATAAAATAATGTGTGTGAAATGATGTGTTGTAAAGTTGTATGAAGAATGTAGTTTTTTTTTTGTTTTGTTGCTTTGTTGTTTTCTTCTATTTTCTCTCCACCATCATTTGGATTGATGGTTTTGGGGAATTTAGGGAAGAGAGAGGGATTTCCTCTCAAACCTCATGGTTTTGGTCAAGACATGATGGTCCTTCTCATCCCCTCATATGGTTTGAGGTGGGAGAAAGGTTCATATGGCTTGAACCTTTCCCATTCTGGTGAGGAAACCCTTTTGGGTTTGAAAATCCTCCCAAGAAGGATTTATTGACATAAAGGAGGAATAAGGAGGATGAATGATTAGGAGGAATAAGGAGTTTTGTAAACATGCTTTTGTTGGTGTTTCCTATGGTTGGACACCTTTTCTTTGGGCATCCTATTTCTTCTCTTCCCCCTTTGTGAGGTTGACCTTGTTCTCCTCATGTTGTTGTTTTACCATGTGTAGTTTTTCTAAGTGTTTAAATGGTCCTATGTATTTCTTGTTGTGTTTTATCCCCATTATACTTGTGCACATTATGGAAGTTAGTTCCTCTCTCCCATGGGCTTGGGGGAGGCTAGCATGACTTCCAACCATGGAAAGGCATGTGATGATGCCTATTGGTTGGGTGGTAAACAAGCCTTGTCTCTTATTTCAGCATCCTTGGAAGAACACTCAAGTTTGGAGATAGTTGGAGCCTCCTTGTCATCTTGGTCCTCTTGGTCATCTTCATTTGTTTTTGAAGACATTACTTTCATTTTATCTCTACAAATGTGGCTTGGTGAAGCTTTTATCTTCTTGTAAAACACCTATTTTGTACTTGATGCTACTTGTAAACTTTAGTCATTGCTAAGGAAGTTTTCCCTTCATTATTGCAAGAATCTTGTAAAAAAAAAAAGAAAGGAAGGATTACCATATTGAAAACATGAACTCTTTTATTTTAATGTCTTCATTTGGAGGTCTTGGTTGTTTAGAAATCTGCAAAAATATAGTTATGCATCATACATTAAATCTGAAGTATTTAGTTGTGTTTACCTTTAAAAAGTTAAAAAAAAAAAAAAAAATCTATGAAATGGCATATGTATATTGTTTTTTTGAAAATAAATCTGAAATTTATATGCTAAACATTCTTTTAAATCTGCAAATTTTTATGGCATTACAACAAGCATCATATATTTTGTTTTATTCTAATTAAAAATTTATGATGAGTAATATTCATACAAATCCTTTGTTTTTAGTAATATCAACAAGGGTTTCTAGGGGTTGGTGCTTCTTGTGGGGATGGTGCCTCACTAAAAAAATCTTGTGTGATTAGTCATATTCATAAAATTATTTTGGTTTTAGTAATATAATAAAAAAATTCAATTGGTTTTATTCCCCTTGAGGTTTTCCCACTTACATATTGTGTTTTTTACTCTCTCTTATTTATGTTCATGTTGATGGTTGTTTCATATTGATTAAGCTCAAATTAATGCATGGTTGAATGATTATGGTTAATGTAATATTAAGCGATTAAAGGTAAATTTTAAAGTGACTCGATTCACCCTCCCTATAAGTTCATTTTTATTCCAACATTATAGACAACTAGAAAAAATAGATATCATATAAATATATGACGAGTTTATTGATAAAGTATGATCCCATGAAATCAAGGGATTCTTTGAAGGGTGTCAATTTTTTTATATAATTAGTGATAAATAATAAAAATATAATTAATCAATTTTGGGATAGATCAAACTTCCAAAGGAAGGTAATATTGTATTTTGTGTGATACGTGACCTAGGCAGGGGATACGGTAACCTCGAATTATTTGAATTACTCAAGAGACTCATGTTCAACAACAAGTTTTTCTTCTTAGATGATCCCAAGTTGATCTTCAATGTCTTTAATGTTGGGTGATAAGGTGATGGCACAAAGAATCAGCTCATGTGCAATGTCAAACATTTCCCATATGAAGGAAGATAAATGATGGGAGATTGTAAATAATAGTAATTGGATGTGATTGAATTGATACTGAGTCATCTACAGAGAGAAAAATCTTGAAAATAGGTAGATTAGATAGAAAATATATTGATATATTGATTGTAAATATGAGAGATATGTTTAATTTACTAAATGATAGAGAGCGATAGCGATTTAGGGTAGTCATTTGGAGATTCATAGGAATTATTGGTGATTACTATGGAAAAGTTGATTTTTTGATAAAATATAATTTAGATATGAAACATATTATTTAATGCTTGGTTTAGAATTATATGTGATGCGTAAAGAGTTTAGAAATGCAAGAAAATGAAGAGAAATTACCTTTATTGTGAATTTTTTTGATAATTTTGTATAAGCCTTACAAGATTTTGCAAATCTTTGAAGGACACGATAGGGATCTTTGGAGGTGTCAAGTTTCTTGTAATGATGTCAACACAGTCTTGAATGGAACAAATATTTTCTAAAAATTCTAGAGGATCCTAATTCAATAGGTTTGTTAGTGTTTTTATAATCGCTGGAATTTTTTTAGAATACTTTGTGATTCGGTAAAAGTGGGGAAAGCCACTTGGAAGTGGTTTCAACCACTCCCGATAGCTTTTTTTTTGGGTATGGGAATGAATGAAAATGGTTATGAGTGTGTTGGGGAGTTTGGAGGTTAGAAAGTTGGGGTTAAAATGTGTTAGAATAGTTTTTAATTGGTTATATAGGTTTAGGATAGGTAAATGACACTTATGAGGGTAGGATATGATTTTACAAGATGATAAAATAAGTTTAGTGATTTTTGATGAAAATGTGAGGATTTGAATGAAGCAATGTAGCGTACCAAAATCATGTGTCTACATTTTCCCCTTTTTTCAAGTGGTTTGTAATGGACACTCGCTAGCCAAAATTAGTGGAATGATTGGATTTATGTTAGATAGGTATACCCCCTCAAATTGGGGTCATTACGATGAATTGAAATGATCATGAGTTTGAATAGGTTAATATTTGTATGTATTTGTTTCGATTTAAGATTCCCTAAAACAAGGGATGAAATATATTACCACAATGTTGGACTTGTGTGACTATAAAGTCAATTGATAAAGGAACCAATGGGTTCTTGACCCATAGACATATGACTTGTAGGAAGCAATGGGAAAAGGTTCCGTAAAAGTGTATAATATCCCTAGTGTATCAAGAAACATAGGTTGGGTATAAAGGATTTTCCCACAAAGGTGGGCTTACGTAGCCAAGAATTCAAGTAATATGGGAACCAATGGGTTTTGACTTATAAATGTAGGACTTATTAGAGGAAAAGGAAACTATTTCTAAAAGGATATGAAATCTAAAATGGATTTGATAGGATAAGCATTGATTGATTTTGTAGATTTTAAAAAGGTCTTAGGGCCCAAAAAATATGTTAGAGTAGGTATTTACCTTAGCTCATGTTCACCTAGGTACTTTATTTACCTTTATTGTATTTATCCTCACCCACTTATGTGTGTGGATATTTCCTTTTATTTATTTAGATATTAGGGGGATATTATCTAGTTGTTAGGTATAGTTCTTTCCTTGATCTATGGTATTGACTAGATCCTTGATGTCTAGTTCTCTCATAAATCTATGGACTTAACTAGTTCTTTGATGACTAGTTCTTTCCATGATTTATGGCTTGATCTACGACCTTGACTAGTTCTTAGATTGTTATTCCTTGCCTATATAAGCAAGGACCATTCTCATTGTATTTCATTGAGTTCCATAATAATATATGATATTCTTTGCTCATTTGTTTGCAAAGGTTTTATGTAAAGTTATTCGGCGAATTGCTTTCATATTATAGATTGTGGAGTTTGATTGGTATCTGTGTTCTTGGCTTGGTATGATCTAGTTATCGTTCGTTTTAACATAAAGAAAATATTTTGAAAATGTGTAATTATGATAAGGGATGTTTAAAATATTGATTTCATAGGGTTTGGAGGCTAAAAATGATGTTTTGGATAAAGGGAAGTAAATCATTGGTGATTTGATAGGAATTGTAAGTGATCATCTTGATTTTGGTGATTGGGTGGGAAGGAAAATTTTGAATATAAAAGGAGTGCGTGGGGTTCATTTGAACTATTTCTTTCATGAGACTAAGACCACTTTAGAAACCCCTAAGTGTTTGATTTGAGTGTGTTTGGAAGAGATGGGCAAGCTAGAGGTAGACAAAGACATCGTAGGCCATGTGTGTTGAGGTAGGTGATGTTATTTAAATTTCATCATTTTTCTTAATTTTTTTGGATTATGTCTATGAAATCACCAAAGATCTCATATGAAATCATCAATTATTCATAGAATTGGTAACACTCGAGGAATCGCAGAAATTTTGTAGAATCACTAGTAATTTGATTTTTGTTAATAGATTTTTAACAATGTGAGGCTGTGATTCTATTATTTTGATATATTGTGGTATCTAGTGTTTTGTTATTGTTTTCATGGATGCGGGCTAGTGATAATTTGACTACATGTGGTAAAATATTGAATATAATAGATGATGCCCATGGGAAAATATCGATGATGAGTGGGGAACCTTGACAAGGTTAGATTAGGTGGGATATATCATAATAGATGCATCCACGGAGATATGGTGTTTTTATTAGTGTTATTTGAGAGTCGGGACCATGTGACATGCACTTTCTAGTTTCCTACTAGGGAGATGAAAGTTTTGTTGGAGGATTTAGGTAAGGGAACTATGATGCAAAGATTATATGGTGATGATTCATATGTTATAGTATATACTTCTAGAGGTTTTTCATATGGAGCACTATATAATGATGATGAGGAGGTTGATACTTGGTCACGATGATGATTATGGGTATCGAGTTGTTATTCTTTACTAGATTGAGTCGGGGGACGATTCTCGTGGATGTCTAGAGGGGTGGTAGTCGATATGATAGACTACACGAAAATTTTTACATGGGCCCCTGCTTTATTACACAGTTTACATGGAGCTATGGTCATGGAAGAATTTTAGAGATTGAGGTTGATGTGTCATTTATGTTGGAGTGTTAATCCTACGAGCATATTACCGTGGTTCGGTTGAGGGGAGTGTCATGGATGAGACGGTTGACTTGGAGCACTCATTGGGTTTTATGTAGTGGAGTTTGGGTCATGTAGCATCAGGTACCATTAGGGATGAGGATCATTATAGGTATTTTTAGCTAGGCTTTAGGGTGGAGATGTATTGTGGAGGTGTATATGGGTTTTCTAGTATGGCCTAGTACTGAATGGGGAGTTGTGATCCATGTAGCAAGATAGGTGGGTACGATATTGGAGAGTTAACCAATAGGATCTTATCGGTTTGGATGCATCAATTGACAATATGTATTGATTCATGATGTTCCGAAGAAGTGATAGTGGCCTACAAAAGAGATGATGTGGATTTAGAAGTAGCACTTCTAGTGATTCATGAGGTAGTTGATATGATGGATGAGGAGGGGATAGGGGTGAGGGTAGATTCTTAGGGAGCATTAAGAGGGTAAAACAATGTGGGAGTGACATAGGCCTACATTGTGTGGTGGTAGGGAAAGCTAGATGGTTTTGAGAGGTAGGTACGAGATCATGTAGAGTTGGCACCAGAGGGTGGAGGCGAGGGAGGGATGATGAGGATAGAGTGGCTTTATTTGAGGCCACTATAGTGATGTTAGAGGCTAAGAAGGTAACATTGTTAGTTGATCAAGACACACTAACTATTGAGAGGGAATTTTTATTGGAGAGGAATATACGTTGATTCAATAGATCACTATTGTACGTGTCGATCTTACATAGGCCATAAGTGAAGAGATAAGTATAAGAAAGATAGGAGGCCTTATGTAAGGCCTTTTGAGGACATGCCCATCCATTTTAGGGGCCGAGATATATGTTAATAGGGCTCAAAATATCGGGCATATGGGACCACCTGTAGTGTGGATATGGCTAACTACCAGAATTGTGTGAATATTTGCATTACTACGAGGATATAGTGATTTGAGGCTTAGAATAAGACTTTATATAATGTGTTTTTGGAATGGAGACAAGAAGCTCCATTAGGTACTAAAACATTACAGTGTGGGTCACCACCACGAGATCCATAGAGAGAAACATACATAGGGCACGATAGAGTAATTAAGGAGGGATCGGGTGAGTAGTGTGGGGAGTGTCTATTTGACATATATTCGGTTTACGAGTTTTTTTCTTAATGATATTTTTGATGTATGAGGCTCTTTGAAGCCCTTGTTGATGATGTATAGATGTATTTTTATACGTAGGATTCTTCGCCCCTGATGATGTATAGAAACTTTTTAATATATAAATATACATGATTTTGATATTTGAGTTATGTTTTGGATTTTAAGCATGATCGTGATGTGATTTATATAGATGTAATTGATGGTTTTATGTTTTAATGATTTCAATTATGATTTGATGCGATGCCTTATGGGTGCATGTTTTTAATTAGGAATGTATGTTTTTATTTTAATGATATTTAAATGTGATTGTGATAAATGGTGATCTTGTTATTCAATTTATGCACTATATGATGGATAATATCTAATGTGAAAGTTTGTTTCTTTGATATTTTGGACATATATGATGTATGATGGTAAAATTTATTTATACTTGATACTATACATGAAACCTCATACTAGATGTTAACACATGAATCAAAATTATTAGTCATACAGGATCATAGACATATGTGGGATAATTTTATCTATCCTTTTCGACATGGGAAGGATTGTATGTAACGAGAACATGAAAAATGAGATCTTCTTGATATTTCCCAAGGTTTCACCCCGATTGTATTGTATATGTTACAAGATTATCAATGTGGGAAGCTTATGTTTTTGGAAATATTATCAATGTGATAAGATTTTGTGGGATGGTTTCCTTTTATATTTAATAAATGATTGATGTGGGAATCCCTTTTAGAGTTATGAGGTGATCGATCAATGAGAAGTCATTTTTATATATAATTTGATTGGGTAGCCATCCTTCAAGAGGAGAGTGGTATATGATTTTATTGAATTTTTGATTTTATGGTATCCATCCTTTGAGGAGTGGTCTATAATTTTTAACATGAAGTATTTTTCATACTTGTCCTTTGAGGGATTGGTCTATAGGTATTTTGATTTTGACCTGAACCATTTAGAAGGGGTGAGTTGAATATAGAAGCTACAAGTATATCCTTATCATTTAATTAATTAGGATAAGATAGGGTCCCCAGAGCCTAACTTCATGTTTTTAGTCTCAACATTTTTGTGTGGTTAACCATAGAAAAATTGAGAGGACACATATCCATGTGGAAGATGACACAAGATCAAAGAGGAGGTATATTTAAATGGCTACTCCATCCCCTTCATTGCAAGGTCCTAGTTTCAAAGATAGGTAATTTACGGACTTAGGCAGAAATGTGGCTTCATCTAGTAATCCATAGAATACAGAAAACCAAGAGAGTACTATGGATCCATGGAAAAAGAGAAATCCCCAACCAAAGAACTTCCATGGATGGAGGAAAAATACAGGAACATACCACACCATTGATGTATAAGTCCACAGTTATCCCCTTCAACATTATCGAGCATATGAATGTGGTAATGTGGGATACCATAACTATCCCATCTCAGAGGGATATTCTACAAGAGGCTTTAAAACAACTTCCCCAATCGGAACCAACTGTTAAATAAGAAAATTCCATCATCCACATATGCCAGCTAAATGAGGAACATGTAAGAAAGGTTAAGAAACCCCACCCTTTTATATGTATCTAATTGTAGGTAAACACCTAGTGCATAATTTTATGATTTACTCAAGAGCTAGCACCTTCGTAATGCCCAAGAAAATTGCTAATGTTTTAAGAATTTAATATAATATAGTTTCTAAAGGTGTTTTGTAACTTAATGGCTTAGCTATTAAAATTTAGGAGTGATAAATAATATTGAGTTAACCCTCCATGCTTGTCCAAGTCTAACCATAACTCAAGATATCTCAGTTATTGACTTTCCTCCTTTGTTTTCCATTTGTCTATTAAGATATTTTATAGCCAAGGTGGGTGTATATTTGTGTCTTGATTGGTCTCACATGATCCTAAGAAATATATATGTTCTGATATTTACCATCAAAGTGAGCCAATATATTCTTATCATGTTGAGTCTTATGACCCAACTCCTCTCAATATAATTATATGATATATGAAAATGAAGAGCATGAATTGGTATCGGTGCAACAAATTACCCCTCCTTGTTCGGTCCTTGATCTATTGTTGGATGAATGAGCTAAGGAACATTTATGAGATTGATACATATGATAGATTGTGGAGACTAGTTTATGAGCCTACTACATTCATGAAGAAGAATTTACATCCCCCATACCACACAAAAAGAATAAGAAAATGCTTTTGGATTATGGAAGATGTTCTTTGATGGATCAAGATCAAAAATGGATATGGGGTGGGTGTAGTTATTGTATTTCCTACGACACAAGAAATTCTTCTCTGCTCATACGCTACAATTTTCTTGTTGAAATAATGTGGCAGAGTATGAGGCATTGATCCATGGATTAATTTTAGTAGAAAAAAAGATAGATTAAGGCCTTGTAGGTGTTTGGGGATATGAGATCTTTGTCATTTGTCATATGTGTTATCATTGATGTCAACTTGCATTGATGGTATAAGTAATTGATGTCAAGCAAAAATGATGGCAAAAAGGGTTGATTGGTAAAGTGAGAAAGTGAAAAAGATGAAGGTTGATTGGTAGTGTAAGCTCACAGAGGATTCAGGATAATAAAGGATATGTTCTAAGGGGCTTAATCAACTTTTAAACATGCCATAACATAAGGAGTTAGCCGCCGAAGTCTTGAAGTAGCCATGAAGTCTATAGGGAGTCCCAGAACTATTGAACATTCCAAAAAACTTTAAAAGGATCCATGGAAGCTTAATAAAGTCCGCGGGTAAAGGAATGAAGTCACACAAGTAAAAGGAGACAAAGGACAAGCTGCGAGTGAGGATTGTGAATCGTGGATGTGAAGGAAGAACCACGCAAGCAAGGATGGAATGAAGGAAAAACCGCGGAATAAAGGGAAGTTTGGAGAAAGCCGTGTATAAGGAGAAAAGATGCAAAGGACTGGAGAAGAGCCACGAAAACTATAGAAGCCACACATAGAAGAAAATAGCCACAGACTTGGAACAAAGCTGCGTGAAGGTAACAGATAAGGAGGAAAGCCACGAAGCATGGAAAATCTACTAGAAGTAGAACAAAGCCATAGATAACTAAAAATCCACCAAGAAAGATGAGATGCCACAAACCAAAGGATATTTCCATGATACAAAGGAAAATGTCAAAGTAGCTAAGGAAAAATTGTGAATTGAGAAAATATGGACTAGACAAGGCTCGAGGAGAATTAAATGATTCAAACATGGAAAAGTGAGATTTTGTTCTCCAAAATCAATGGTGATTTGATCATCTGGTGATTGCAGTTTAGTATACGACTTGAGCTCCATGAAGAACAAAGAAATCTATTGTTCCAGCTATCTACATTTAATGCTCATTGACTTTTTGGAAATATGGTTACAATTCTCTATGGGGTTCTTGATTTCAAGGTAAAATTAAATATCAAAGAAAAAAATGGCTCGCTCATCTTGATCACATTGGAAATCATAGAAAGATGAGAAATCTATTTTTAGGCATAAACTAATTAATGTTTTCTAGTAAAAGGTGAAATCAAGCTAAAAATAGAAGAAGAAAATATGGAGATAGGTGCATGCATTTAATAAACCAAATCCTCAGCCGACGAAGTAGGAAAGTTGCATGACACACAAAGTGAAGTGATGGAATGGGTCGATTTGTCAATATAGAGAGTGCTTGAAGCCAATTTTGATGGTAAAAGAAATGAGATGACATAAGTTAAGTTGTTAAGATGCTCAAGTAAGAAGATGATGCAATCGAGCTAAGGAAGAGTGATAGAAAGAAATAAGAGGAAGAGGAGAGCAAACATATGATGCAGTGAAGAATCGAATAGAAGAGCAGTGCGGTAGATGTGTTGAGAAAAATAGATCAAATTAGATGAATAGAAGAGAGTGAAAGAGAGAACACAAACATATATAAAAGGTGATCATAATCTATTGTGTAAGCAATTTTTTAACTAGATGATCAAAATTTGAATGTAAAATAAGTCTAAGTTGTAGTTTAGTATTTTTAGGGGTTGTAGCCTCCTTGTGGGTGGGTGCTTGCAAAATATCAGTTGTAGCTGATTAAATTAGGGGTTGTTACTCCTTACAAGTTGGTGCTTGCTAAAATTAGTTGAGTTGGTGCTCAAAAAATCTTTGAGTGGGTGTTTCATAGGTTGAGTGGGTGTTCAACCGAAACCATTGTAAGATTTGGAATTGGTGTTCCTAATAAAGCCATGGTTTCAAGTGGTTTTTCTCCCAAAAGGGTTTCCCACTATAAATTATGTGTTCATGTTCTTCTCTCTTACATGTGCATGTTTTAATTATTTTGATCTATTGTTACACTTATTAAGAAATTATAAATCACCATTATTAAAGTGGAAATTTTAATCTACATTGATTCACCCCCCATCTTAGTGCTTGTGAATATCTAACAATTGGTATTAGAGCAATTCCTTCTAGTAGAAGCTTAACATCTTCAAGATATCCTCCTTTCACAAGCATGAAGCAAATCAGGCACAAAGTGGTTTATCACTATCAAGATCACCTCTCTTCACTGGAAAATTATGCATTCTAGAGAATAAGAATGAAAACATATCTAATGTCACTTGGTTTTGATATCTGGGAATGCGTTGAGAAAGGATACAATCCTCCAACCATGCCTATCACTTCTTCAATAGATAAAGCAGAATATGAATGCAACTCAAGAGCCATGAATGCCTTACTATGTGGTCTGACTGAAACAAAATTTGTAAAAGTCATGCACTACACAACAACAAAGGAGATATGGACCAAACTGCAGAGTATTTATGAAGGAGATGAGAAATTCAAGCTAGAAAATTTGTGGACCTACAAAGCTTAATTCGAGAACAAAGATGAAGGATGATGAGAGAATAACATCTTACATGCAGAGAATAGATGAAGTCATTAATATGATTAGAGGACTAGGTGAGAAGTTGGAAGAATTTGTTATTGTCCAAAATATTATGAGATCTGACTAACAAATATGATGCAAAGGTTTCAACTATAGAAGAATCCAAAGACATGAAGACTCTCACTATGGATGAATTACAAAGCACTCTTTCAACATACGAGATGAGGACTATTGGATCTAAGACTACCAAGAAATAAGTAGCATTTAAGGTCAAGAAAGAAACCCAGTCCAAGCAAGAAGAAGAAGAAGAATCAGTTTTAGAGGATGAGTTGGATGATGAAAATATTGAAGTAATGTTCGTAAGAAGACTAAAAAGAGGTTCAGGTAAGTATAAAGGAAAATCCCTTTCAAATGCTTCGCATGTGGACAAGTAGGTCATTTTTTTGTTAAATGTCCAAACAAAATTAAAGAAGCTCAGTTTGAACATGAAGAGGATAATCATAAAAACAACAAGAGAGAAACTAGGTATAAAAATAAAAATAACAAGAAGAAGTTCTTTAAGAACAAAAGGAACTTATATTCAAAAGAAGAATCAAGTGAATATGATTCAAGCAACCCAAGAAGCTCTAAAAATGAAAATGATGAAGATCAATTTGAATGTTTGTTTATGGCCATGGATGCATCGAAGAATGCAACTCAAAGGAAAGAATATAGTTGATTTTGAAGACTCTGATGAAGAAGAAGTTGAAGTAAATCTTGAAGCTGAATTAGTATGTGCTCTTGAAGAATTAAAATTGTGTAGAAGAAAGAATCAAAAGATAAGATGCACACTAAAAGATTATGAAGAAAAATCCACATCTTTGAAGAAAAAATATTAAAAAGAAGAAGAGGCTAATGAACTCAAAGAACTTGAAAATCAGCTGGAAAATATCTCAACCTCTTACAAATCAAAGGAGGATGAATGCACAAAATTGAATTTAGAATTGAAACGATTGAAGGCTGAATTGGAACAAATGACTAGCAAGATGATAACATATGAAAATATGGAAAAGAAAGAGTTCAAACGTATTTAACGAGTATTACGAAGCCCATCAAAGAGATACCTAAAATGACAAATTTAGGGATAGAATTCAAAGAAGAAAGAAAGAAAATTAGATCTGTAGAGAATGCAGTAAACAAAACCGCATCAGCTCAGGCTCATCTTCTACTACAAATAAAGTGTTCAAAAATTCCAAAGAGAAGAACATATGCTCCTAGAATTACCTATGCTATAAGGTACACACATTCTTTCTATGGTTATTGTTACACATGTAATCAGTTTGGACACAAAGCCATGAGATGTAGAAAGTATTATAGAGGTCATAGGAGAAACTATAATTCATCTTACATTGGCATGAACTATAATGTTGTCAACATTATAAGTATCATAAGAAGGCACATAGATCATCAACAAGTAAACAAGAACCATCCAAACAAAAGAAATGGGTGTATGTTGTAAAGAAAGATGAAACAAAAGAAAGAGTCTTTCTCAGTAGTGCAAACCACATTCCATGTGCAAAATGAAGATAAAATATGGTATCTAGATAGTGGATGCTCTAGCCATATGACTGGTGAAAAAAGTAAATTCATTTCTTTGTCAAACAATGCATCGGGTGTTGTGAGATTTGGTGATAACAACTCAGCCAACATAGTTGGAAAAGGAACCTTGAGTCTAGATAATGGAAAGACCATAACTGAAAATGTTCTATATGTTGAAGGTCTCAAGCACAATTTGTTAAGTGTGAGTCAAATGTGAAAAAGGGGATACAATCTGATCTTTCATGACAAAGGTTGTGATATTATAAATGGAAAAATAAGAAAGAAAGTTACAAAATCCAAAAGGACAAAGAACAACATGTATGTGCTAAATGAAATAAACAATGAAAAATGTTTCACAAGTAAGGTTGATCACAACTGGCTATGGCACAAAAGACTTGGACACATGAGCTTTGAGAATCTGGTAAAACTTAGTGCTAAAGGGTGTGTAAAACATATGCCAAAAATTGTAAAACCAACAGAAGATACACTCAAAAGCATGCATGCATGGTAAACAAACAAGAAGATCATTCAAGTTGAAGGAATACTCTACAACCAGACCTCTGGAGTTGATTCATACAGATCTCTGTGGTCCCACAGAACTTGAAAGTATACAAGGTGAAGTGTATTTCATGTTGTTAATAGATGATTACACCAGAATGACATGGGTAACATGTTTAAAGAAAAATTCAAAAGCCTTAGACAGATTCAAGAAATTCAAGGCACTGGTAGAGAATGAGAAGAACAAAAAGATCAAATGCCTAAGATCAGACAGAGGTGGAGAATTTTGGTCTAATGAATTCGATGAGATTTTTGTGAAGAACATGGAATTAGAAGACAATTCTCAGCCACTAGAACACCTCAAAAAATGGAGTTGTTGAGAGAAAGAACAGGATTGTGTAAGAAATGGAAAGAACCATGTTGAATGAATCCAAATTTCCTGATAGATATTGGAGTGAAGTGGTATACATAGTGGTCTACATCTAAATAGAGCTCAATTGAGAGTAAATAATGACAAGACACCTTATGAACTATGGAAGAATAGGCCTGCAAACATAAAACACATAAGATTTTTTGGAAGTAAATGTTACATCAAAAGAGATGAAGAAAACTTGGGAAAATTCGACTCTAGTGTGATGAAGGCATATTCCTTGGATACTCAGTTAGTCAGTGTGGCTTATAGGTGTTACAATAAAAGGTTGCATAAAATTGTTGAAAGCAAAAATGTTAAGGTAGATGAGTCTCCCAAGTCCAACACTCAACACAAAGAAAATAACAAAGAAAAAAAATATGATGAAGAAATGGATAAATCCCATGAGAAGAAGATATAAAGAGGAAGAAAGACTAGACACTAAAGTCACCCTCTAGGAAAGTCAAAAGAGATCATCCAACAAATTATATTATTGGAAACAAAGAAGGTGGCATTCTCACAAGAAGAAGACTAAGGGAGCAAAAACCATGAAGACATAACACTCTTTCCATGGTAGAACCCAAAATTTTTGCAAAAGAAAGTAAATATCAACATTGGGTAGACACGATGAATGAGGAACTTGATCAGATTGAAAAGAATGAAACCTGGGAGTTGGTACCAAGACCAGTGGGACAAAAATGTGATTGGAACCAAATGGGTATTTAAAATAAACTGAATGAGAAAGGAGAAGTGATAAGGAACAAGGCAAGACTAGTGTGCAAAGGCTACGCATAAATGGAAGGAATCAAATTTGATGAAACATTTTGCACAGTGGAAAAGATGGAAGCAATTAGAATGTTCTGGTATACACGGCTTACAAGAAGATCAGAGTGTTCCAGATGGATGTGAAATCAGATTTCCTAAATGGTCTTTCAAATGAAGAGGTATACATCAAACAACCTGATGGATTTTCACTAACTTGAAGATAAATATTATGTGTAGGTTGAAAAAGGCATTGTATGGACTCAAAAATATCCTAGGGATTGGTATAGTAGATTGGATTCATACCTCATTAAGCAAGGTTTCAAAAAAGGTGTTGCTGATAGTAATATCTACATCAAAGAAGAAGGGGATCATTTATTAATTGTCATTGTGTATGTAGATGATATCATATTTGGAGGAGATTATGATAAAATGACATATGAGTTTGTTGATATGATGAAAGAAGAATTTGAAATGTCTATGCTTGGGGACCTATCATTCTTTTGGGATTACAAATCAGTTAATCAGACCAAGGAATTTTTATATCCCAAACTAAGTATATTAAAGAGATGCTGAAAAGATTCAGGATGGAAGAATGTAGACCTATTGGGACACCAATGGAAGTTGGATGCAAGATAAGAAGAGATGATGACACACCAAAAGTAGATAAAACATTATATAGATTCGGTGGACTTCAGCCTACCCTTGAAAAATATCCCTATATAATCGTAGATTATTATTGCAGTAGAACACTTCTACTTCAAATTTTGTCAACAATATGATATATCCTGTATTGCAGACGCGCGACAAGGGGGTAAGTTATTGACGTGCGACAAGGAGGGTTTACAGATATTGATGCATAGTAGATGCACGAAAAAGAGTTTGTTGATGCGCGACAATGGGGTTATTTGCTGACTCGCATGACATATGCGGATAGTGTGGCGTGACAAGGAGGTATTACAGATATTGACGCATAGTAGACGCATGACAAACAATTTGTTGACGCGCGACAATGCGGTTATTTGTTGACCTTGTAAAGCGGAGATGGTTGTGCGCGTGACAAGGAGGTACTGCAGATATTGACGCATAGTAGACGCATGACAAAGAGTTTGTTGACGCGTGACACGAATATTTTTGATGTGAAAGCAGAGGGCGGAGGCTGCAGATGCGCGACGAGAGATTTGCTGTCGCGTGTCAAAAAAATGCATTGACGCGTGAAAGAAAATCTCCCATCGTGCGTCTGTAGCCTTTTGTTACACCACTTGAAAATTAGGCGAAATTTTTTCATACAACCCCCAAAAAATTCTCCTTCCCATGAAACCGGTTCTAGGGATATTCGCCAGGTATTTTCCACCTTCGATTTCCAAGAGGTCTCTTAAAATGAACCCTGGATAGGGGATGGAGACAAGAATGATTGTGTGGTTCCCTAGTGGTAAACAACAAAATTTTCCATGCGAGAATATGTTGCAAGATGAACCGTGGTGCTAGTATTTAAGGTTATGATAGGTATGTTAATGGAAGACCACATGATTCCAAACCATTACAAAGGTGATAGATGGATAAATATATTTTCATTACTAAGGTCTTGTGAATTAATATGTTAACAATAGAAAGAATACAAATGTAGGGTGTTAAGAGGCTCCTTTTTAGGTTTACCATCAAGAGAGGCTAAACGATAAGCCCTAGACCCATATTTATGAGTGATAATATATGGTTTAAGCTAGTTTGGAGAAAAATTCCCACGTTTACTTTTTTCCATGTTAGTGACATGTTGATTTTCTTTGAGAACAATATCACCAATATTAAATTGTTTTCATGTGTTTTTGCAAGGGAAAAATCAATGTTGAAACATGACAACTTAACTTGAGTGTCAAAATGAAAACCCTCATAAGCACCTCTCCGGACCAATCTTCCTTCTATGTCATTCCTATCCTAATCTTGCAAGTACTCATATGTATTGTAAAAAAATCCCTAAGTTTTTGAAACATGATTATTAATTATCTCATTGATTTCATTCATTACAATGCTCATAAAGGTGGATAATTTAGTAGACCAAGAAAGGCTATTTTTAGCCTTTCCAAGATAGTGTACATCTTCCAGAATAGATGTGAAGGAAAAAAACCCAAAAATGAGTGGTTTCAAGGAGCTAAAAATTCAATGGAATTTTTTTATGAATATTTAGGAACGTTTCAGAGGTTTAGGAATAAGAAAACCGAAAGTGGATTTTTGAGGGTCAAGGAACTTGCAGTTTGAAATAATGTCTAAGCTTTAGAAGATGATTCCAAGAGCTCCATAACGATTTATTGGTCAAACAATATATCATTGGAAATATAATTCAATGATATACATGATGGAACTTTTTTATTCTTCACAATACTCAAGAATGTCTCTGGGAAGTTTAGTTTTAGAAGACACACCATGTATTACCAAGAAAAAGGGATTTTTTAGAGGATTTTAGGCATAATTGGATCATGAAACTCATACCATTCATCTTGGAAGGTTTTTTAGATTCAATTTCATATTAAGGAATAACTGAAAAAGTTCTCCTGGAGCTCCAGAAACTTCATCTTCAAGGTCTCTCTCAAGGTAAGTTTTCGATACTTAATCATTTTCACAAGAGGAAACATGTAAGCGGAAGGTTGAGAAATTTTTATTATCCCTCCTATCCCTATACCTTAGGGACATAATGGACAAGAAAATTCACCTAACCCTATTCATGCCTCCTGGACTTCCACATGACCACAGAACAAGTTTTGCATGCACTTTTACTTGGTTTCTAGCTCTCTTGTTGTGCAATCATTGTTTGCAACCCAAGGTGAGGGAAAATTTTATTGTCCCACATGTCCATATACATTGGGGATATAGGGGACACAAAAATGTGCCCCATGTTTTTCCTAACTTATGGTTCTCCATGTGACTTGAAAAAAAAAAAGCTCTCTGATGCATTTTTAAGCCCTTTCTCCTCTCTACCTCATTAAACCACATTTTTCCACTTGTCACCTCCATATCAAGGTTAATTTTTCTGCCCCCTGCTATCCCCATCTCTTGGGGAAAGAGGGTAGAATAAAATGCGCCCCATCCCTTCCCTTGTTATGGATCTTCATGTGACCCAGTCTCAACCCCCATGAGCTAACTGCTTCTTTCTCACTCTTCCTCCATCAAGCAATCAAACCCTACCACTTGTCATGCTCACATCAAGGTGAATTTTATGCCCCTTTTGACCTATCCCACATGGGGATGTAAAGGTAAAATAAAATTTTACCTATACCAATTTAGTTGAAAGCCTAATTTTGCACAAGTGTTTTAGCTCACTTTTTCTCATTTCTTCCTCTCCGTGAATGAAAAGTGTTGTAATAAGTTATAAAACATAAAAAAATCATGTTAACCTCATTATCTCTCTAGTAATCCATGATTTCTACTCCATAACACTTAAGAAACCTACAAATTTTCTAGAAACCATCCCATTTTTTCCCAATTCTTCCATATACACCAAAACATAAAAAACCATATCTTTCAAACTAGTGAACGAATCTAAATGAGATTTTACACTTATTCCTAATCCCATGAGAATTCAAGAATAAATTCACAAAAAAATCAATGATGCACATATTTTTAATGTCAAAAAACTCTAGTTTTCGACCCTAGATAATTCTTTTTCTATTTTGAAGCATTATGGCGTGCGGATCGAGATGAAATTTTGAGCATGGAGTCCTAAGAGAAAACTTAATACGGTGATTCAATTTTCATTTAAAAAATGAGTTGTATAATTTTAGTTTCTAAAAATAAAAATGTACCTAAAAATTAAGTCCTCTCGGGACAGTGCACTTAGGGAACAATTGAGATGACAAACTAAGCAAATTTTGACCAATAAATTAAAAAGTAGAAAAAAATTCTAAAACTATTAAATGTCAAAAATCATCAAAGATACATATGTGAAAGTTTTCCTATCATGTTAGGGGTTTCAAAAAGTGAATTCAGGAAAAAAAACACTCTTTCCCAAAATAGCAGCTCCTGAACCCTAACTACTAAAAATAGTATCCATTTCGGTTACAAAAATTTGTTATCATATTTGTTTTCTCTTATATTGTTTATTTTAAAAAGAATGAAGTTCAAATTTTTGGTATCGATCCCGTTTCATCCCTATATTTGGAATACTCAGGTGTGGGTGACAACGATGTTGCCCATATGGACTTGGAAGATCTCAAGAACCGGATCTTTAGGTGACCACGGAGAACTAATGGAGGATAAAGTATTCATAAGTGGATTTTATGCTCACGAGTGGTCATCTTGTATATGTTCGGATAAATGAGTTAGTATTAGCATGTTCCCATCACTATGAACCAAAGACAAGAATCATAAGGGTGGATGATAACTCAATTCTAGTGGTATTCTCTCATAAAGCTATTTCTTAGTATATGCGAGATCCCAACTTTGAAAAATATGGTAATTATTAAAAATAAATTTTTCTAAGATGGAATCATACCTTTAAGGTATTGTACTAACTTCATGGTTGAAAAAGGGAATAAATCCATCCCACATGCCAAAATATCTCACTTGAAGTGAATTTCACGAAGGTTTTTCAGATGCAATCATCCTACCTGAAAGCGAGGATGATGGGATAAGAATATACAAGGTATTTTAGGATTGGATGGCATTTTCATCCTTACCATCATAAAAATCAAATAGATTATATATTGGGGGAAAGTTATAGTGAAACCTTAATCATCAACTTCTTTAATTTTTGGTTACAAGAAATTTTCAATGACATCCAACTTGGTCTACGCCTTACAAACACAAGACCATTAAGACATTTTAAAATCACTCAAAACATTTCTTAGAAGTACCTTGCACATGATAAGTATCCACAGTTGACTCGAAATATAGAAATCACCATTTTGCAATGGTAAATCAATGTTTGCTATGTTTGTCATCAAGTTGTTAGAAGGAAATCATTAGTCAATGTTTTCTTCAAAAGTTACGGCTTTGATTAAGAGGTATGGATCCTTCTTCACTCATTTCTTGACACTTTCATATATTAGAGTATCTAGATTTGGCCTTACACTAAAAAATATGCAAGGGTATCTCAGCAACAAGATCATCATGTTCAAGTTGTGTCGACTTGTTCACATCAATAACAAGCTCAAGAGTCGAAAGAAGAAAAGTGTTATATTCCCTATCTTTCTCAGGATATTCTCTTGTAAAGTGGCAATGATGCTACAAACTTGGAATCATATTTATCTCATTTGAATATATACTCATAAACTTTGAGGATCGATTTTGACATTCAGAGTAACCCTAAAATATTTCATCTCCCTGACTTGCATCGTGTTTTGCAAATTCTATTGGGTGAATTACTCTGATGATTTTGAGGTTAGGGAATGTGATCATATGCAAGTGAAAATTAGGAAATTGATAAACTTCAAGTTTTACTAGTTTTAAGAGGGATTTAAAGATTATGGTACTAAATTGTATGATCCGGAGCATCGTTTGTGAAAGCCTCACCCCTCCCATCGATCTCATGGAACATTCGAGAATCAAGAGATATCAAAGAGATCACTAAGATAGTACTTGATGATCCAAAGAATGGTTCGATAAGAATAAATTGGCACGATTGAATCAAGAAACTTACCAAATCTCAAAAGAAAATCATCTCACCTATCAACTTCTAAGGCATCTAAGAAAATTATAGCTCTGCTCGTTCGGGAGGTCTCACAAAGAGAATATCGGTAGAATAATAAACCCCACAATATAAGAGGATGCATAAGAAGGAAATAAAATTTCAAGATCATGGAACATGGAGAAATTAATTTAGCTCATCCACTAACCCTATAGTTGTCTCGAGTATCTCATCCTCCACACTACACCAACTTAACCGGTGCAAGAGGTACCTTCTCCCCTAAGGAAGAAACTATCATCATGCCCAAAATTGATCCTGAAGCAATGAGATATTCCCATGGGTGCAAGAGATTATTGGAGGAGATATCCACACATTTCATGAAGTGGTAGTTCATATTTTTCAAGACGTACCACAATGGTGAAATTGAAGAAGGGAATTTAGATTAGGTTGTTTTTCATTTCTACAATGGTGTTTCCATAAATCAATACATGGAAGTAGTTCGTCCAAAGGTAATAAAACTTGTTGGTGAGATTACCTCATCCAACTATGAGATGAGCACTATTTATATAGGACCAAAAATACACAAGGGATAATCCCACATATTTAAAGAATCTTCCACTTTCCTTCTTGTGAGGAGCGAGGAGTATAAGGAGAAAATTGAGCAACTAGAAGATCATATCAAAAGCCTCACCTCATATGTGCAAAATTTCATGGATCCAATTTTCATTCCTTCCCTCCCAACTAAAGAATTTATTCCCATTAGTATCTTCGATCTAGAATATAGTAGAAATACTTAAGGCTTCACCATCAATCCTATCATTGTTGTAAAGGAAAAGCTTTGTTTCCTAAGATCCTATCATTGTTGCAATATGTAATTATAATTTTTCCTAAGGTAAGAATGACCAAATATGAAATTGAAAAAGAAAAGAAACATTGGGACCAGGTGTTTCCATTGGTAGCGAGAAATAGGTAAAGTTAACTCTATTATACTTGTGAATAGAAAAGTATTCAACTCCGCATTTGAATACTTGTCTCAAATTTGGGCTAGAATTATGGTTGCTCGGTATAAGATACTAAACCGTGACATTGATGAATTTGAATCATGTGAGGAATGTACTTAAAAAATATAGGAAGATGTCAATGTGGAGGTATAAAAGCTTGGAACACCCGTGGAGGATGAAAACACTTCAGGTGTATGATCTAGGAAAACCATTCAAAGAGTTGGTCGGGAAGGAGGTTGGAGATCCATTTTCATTCAATGAGGACACACTAGAGTATCTTGGTAATATAAGAGTTATTATTTCCAAAAATGTGAAGGATCATTAGAAATGGTTCAAAAAATACAAAAACACCAATGTCACTTCCCAAAATTGGCTTAAGTCCTTTATTTTTGTAAATATTCTAGAGGCTAAGAAGGTGGCACCCACATCATCTTAGTATAGTAAGGAATTTAAAGGTGTCAATATATTTCTATAGGAACTTTCTAAAAGTCCATCGCAATTGAAACTCCATCGGGAATTGTTGCATCTTCTTCTTCTTCCGAGTAGCTATCTTCTCACTCTTCCCTCTTCTCTACCCCCTTCCCCTCTTCTTTCATGCTCTATTTCTTTGTTTGGGGATGGATTTTTCATTTTTGTCTTAATCATTAAAATATGACCTTTAGTATTAATTTTTAATAAGTCTCATTTAATTAATAAAAAAGGACTTAACTTCTTGTCTAGGAACCTAAAAGGTCATATTTTGTAAAAGTTAGTAAAATGACATGTGGGTAAAGCGAAGATTGTTTTGGAAAACTATATATTTTAATGAATTCCTCACTTATAGGGGTTGTCAGTTTTGAAAGTTCATGGTTGGAAAGCTATTTCACTACAATGAACAAGAAAAGATAGCAATTTATTCTATTCTATTGTCACATGTTTCCACTATTTCTCTCTATTTTTACATCTTTGTGAACTTTGTTCAACCAAGAAAGGTGTAAAATATTTTTGATAAGTGAATGAATGAGATTTTGTTTTCATGGTTCATTTTATCTTGATATAATTAGAAATTTTTTATTACATCTAATTTTGTGTGTATTAAATCTAGTTAATAATTGTAAGACTCTTATTTAGCCTAATTACAATATTAACTCCCTCTCTTAATTTCTCACTCCCATAATCCCACCTTCCTTACAAATTCCTCCCTTACACAAGGTACAATAATTTTCTCATTGTTACATTAGAGTGTGCCTATGGGATCCCCTATCTATTGGCCAACCACAAATTTCATTTTGTTTACATACAATAAAGGGAGCCTACTCTTTTCTAAGTAGGAGGGACATATTCCCATAGTGTTGGTTAAAATCAACTAATTTTTCCTATCGACAAATTATTTTGCCAACATAAATTCACATTGTTTAAGATGTTTATTATAACCACATTTGATTTGTTCATGATATATGATGATGTGTTTGAGGGAATTCAGATGATGTTCATATAACATTTCAAGTTGTGATAGACATTCTTGACAATAACCCTCGTCAAAGATGAATTCTTTAAGAGAAATGTGTAGTAATGGAATCTGAAATTCAAGGGGAAGAACAACTTCTATGACATATCCTAAGGATAATGGTGTAACACTTGTAAGAGTATGGATGTTAGTCGATAATCCCATGAGGTAAACTTCTAGGAGTATGGATGTTAATCCAATAAGTCCATGAGGTGAAGGGAATTTGAAGATGTCGATTCCTCCTAACTTGATCAATAGTTTTCATGAGGATTTTGTTGAGCATTTTGTTAGAGATGATTTTACTTGACCATTTTTATGGATAGTAAGGTGTAGAAAATATAATTTTATTTTTAAGTGTCTCATTTTTTGGAATTTCTTATTTTTGAAGGATTTACCATTATTTGTGATGAGCTTATGAAAAATACCAAAGCGAAAAATAATGTGATGATGGATGAAGTCAACAAATTTATCTAATTTAGTAGAAATTAGGGGATATTTTTCACCTATTTTGTAAAATATTCATTTCTTTGTAATGATATTTTTTTGTTGTGATGAATGAGGGTTATAAGTATGATAAGGTCAAGCCCCATTTTGAAAGGGACAAAGGTCTTGAGATGATTGAATAATGTGACTAGGGATGTGTATGATGTTGGTTTATTGTTGGTATTTAATACATTTCTCTACATAGTCACAACAATCTTGATTAAGGGTATGCCAATAGTAGCCCATGCATAGGATCCATTTAGCAATAGCTAAACCATTGAAGTTTCCACAAATATATGTAATCATGAACTTATTTGATAGATAGGAAAGCGTATGGAGTTTTAAACACGAAGGAGGATGCCATCAGACCATATTTTGTAAATGATACCCCCTAGTATGACGTATAAAGATGCACATTGTTAAAAGGGTCTCTTATCATTTCTAGAGATATCGAGGGAATTTACTAGTGAAAATACAATCGTATGTTTGATTACACCAAGTATCAAATGAGATGTATTATTTATGATTAATGGTTGGAAGATCGATGTAAATATAATATGGTTGATCTATTTTTTATACAAAGACAAATAATTTATAATCATCGAGTGATAGAGGAATGAGAGAGGCGAGATAATCCATGTTGTCTATGAATTTTTTAGATGAGCGATGGGTTTTTAGATTTCATAATGGAAAAATAGATGTGGGAGATCTTCACGGTGGTTTAATATTTTTGTAGGATCACATTTGTACATTCATATATCCCCTTAATTTAATTTATGTCAAGTTATGAATCTCCATAGATGTCAAGGATTTGTAAACCAAGAAAGCTAGTAGTCGAAGTCCCATGATGAGAGATTTATATTCTGCAATGTTAGTAGTACATTTAGAGTTTAGTTTCAAAGATAATGAAATAAGAGTGCTCAAGGGGGTACTTATGACTATTCGAAACCTCCCTTGTCGCATTTGGACCTATCGAAGAAAAAGGTCATTTTGATAGGGTCATTGTCTTGATTGAGAGTGTTAATTGATTCATCAAGGAAATGTTCACTGAGGATATTTGACTAGATATAAGGAGATATTATACGAGCTGATTGGTAATCACCTACCCCTTGATAGAATTTTGAGGGATGAATTCAAGGTCAAAATTTGTCATGAACATGAGCCACCTAGTTATGAAATCATTGTGATATTATTTATAATGTGTGGATTTCGGTGGATTTAAATTTGTGACTACATATGTTTTATGATTGAGTAGATAGTGATGAATTTTAGAAGTTATGAAGTACAAGGCACAACACAAATTTTCAATTTCATAGTAGCATGTTTCATAATCATGAAGTGTGTAGCTAATGTAATAGTCAATAGAAAGGGTATTAACTTATCCCTCCAAAACACTTTGCATTATTAAGGGAATAAAGAGTTGTTGGAGCTTTAAGTATGTATTTTACTCTTTTAGGAAGGGAGTAGAAGATATGGATCAATTGAAAGGAAAATATCCTTACATTTTTATCAAAGGAACAACCTCGAAATATTGGAGTTGAGTGAAGCCACAAGAAAAACTGGAACTCTTGTGTCTCAATTGACAAAAGGATTAGGAGACACTGAAAAAGAAATGAAGGATGCACTAATAACTCAATACACTCCACTCCAAGTTGTGCCCCATCTCACCTCAAGGCCCAAAGTAATTGTTTCTCATGATAATACCCAAGAATTTTCATCATCCTCTTATCCGGAGGATCATCGAGCAAGGGGAAAAGAATGAGGGGTAGTTTTTCACCAAATAAAGTAAGGTATATTCCATAATTATAAAATATTATTAGGTAGGTGGAGGAGGATCAAACCAATCACTTTTAAGAACAAAAAGAATAAAGGTGGAAACATCTGCACTGACAACAACTACAAGTACATCTAAGCCAAGAGTTGCCCCAAGCCTTAAGGTTCCTTCAAAAATTTTATAGTCTCCTAAGGTAGTTGATACTACCTCACATCCATTGTCATAATAAGCCCCTATTTCAATCACAACTCATGAATAACAAGTTGCATCAATTGAAGTTTTGGAGTAGGGGGTACATGATTCATCTCATGAACAAGTCTTTACTAACTTGTTTCATGTATTAGGAAAAAATGTGGGATTATAACTTCACTCTGAATATGTAAAATTTTCACCTACTCAGGTTGTACCAATTGTAATGGAGAAAGGATTCCTAATATCTCATAAGGAATCCACCAATAAGGAAGAAAAAATGGTAACACAAGTTAAGAAATAAATGTTGAAGAGGTTTCATTAACATGGGTTAAGCACTAAATAGTCATAGATCCCTTCTAATCATATCTAGAAATAATGGAAGAAGTGATTGAAATTATGAATTTGCAAAAAAGGATTCACAAGTTGAGGCTCAAGAACTATTAGAAAAATAGGTTGATCCATCCAAAGCATCTTCTCCATCCAAGGAGTAAGGAACTAAATTTGAAGTGGTAGAAATAATAGATACAAGTATCTCACACCTTCAATAGAGAAAGAAGAGGAAGTAAAATATCAAGGGGAAAAGGAGGAGGAAATCCAAGTACAAATGATAGAAAATGTGGAAACATCACAACTACATGTTCATGACTTTGATCTTGCAATCTCCAAATCATAATAACTTGTGATTGTACCAAGTGTTTCCAAACGAAAAACATAAGGGGAAGGTAACAATACAAGTGAGGGATGGTTGAGATCATTACTCCCAAGAAAAATAAAGGTGAGAGTATGAATGGAATATTCATACCTCGAGAATATAGTTTCCTTGAGACAATTCAAAGCACCAAAAAGACCATAGTTATCTCAAGAAAATGTTGGGCTAAGGAGATAGATTTGTGGATATTTCCACTCCACAAGGTGATATTTCAAGGGATGAGGCTACATCATATGACTACCAAATCACTTAAATACCATTGGAGAAACTGACTGCAGAGGTTCTAAAGCATGAATTCATTGTGGAAATGGGAGGTATTTTCTAAAAAATGGACAAAGACAAAGAAACCAAAAATAACTTAAGGATAAGGTTGAAATATTGTCAACCTATGTGCATAAATGGCTACAAAATCCCAAATAGAGCCAAGAAGTTACATCATCTATCACCCTTGAAGTAAGGAAGAGTTATGAAAATTTGAAGAATGGGGGAAGACACTAAAAAATGGGAGGATGAACTAATAAGTAGAGGAAGTCAAGTCATCATGGAAGTGATTGAGTGCTATAACTTGGTCTCAAAACAAATGGAGGTAGGTAAAGCACTTATTGATAAGTATTAATATTAAGTGGATTATTGGGATGACATATTTATAAAGCTTGAGTCTATTACTTCCATGAGTGATTAAGAAGTAGAAAAGGAAGGGATAATACCCTAGGAACTGTAAAGGAAGATTATGTAAATATGAGGGGGCTATCAAGTTACAGATTGGGACTCTAGGAGATTGCATCAAAAATCTCTAGAACATGAGGGAGAAAGCAGGTGAATACGTTGATGACATTGAATCTAATATTGAAAAATGATTCCCCTTGAAGGTGTATATACTACTAGAGTACTTGCACATACAAAAAATTGATTAAAATTATAAAGAAACATGTTAAAAGGAGTTAAATCTCTACAATATTTTTATTATTATTTTATTCAAATATTTGTTCATTTGAAGGGTTGAATCAATAAGTTGGCCAAGAGAATAAAGAAGAAAGTTATTTCTATTGAAATACAATATAATAATTTCTCTACCACCCGGGTTGGACGAAGAACCCCTTTTGGAGATGTTTTAACATCTTGATACTTATATAAATAAAATAGAAAAAAGGTAGAGGGTGAATGCATTGACCTCGACCCTTATTGAGCAATTCATTCATTCATTCATTATTATTCATCTCCATTATTTATTATTTTATATTCATCACACTTCTAAGTAAAAAAATCAAATCAAATGATGGTGGTAAATAAAAACTCTCCATAAAAGTGCATGTGTGATGGTGATAGGGAAGAAAGAGAAAAAGAAAAGTTTTTCAAATAGAATATTCTTCACTTATCCACAAGCTCAATCATGATCTAATGTTTTTCCATCTGGCATATCATGATCAAATCTTCTCATTTGGAGTGGATTTCCTTCTCATTTTGGTAGATTGAGGGTCATGGTCCTACATTTTTATTATTTTTAATAGGTTTCTTGGTGAAATCTTAGTATATTCCTTTTTGTGGAAATTTTGTATAAGAATGAAGGCATGTCTTCATTATAGGGGGTTGTTTGTTTTGGTTCTAACTTTTGGGGGCTCTAGTTATAGTCTTGATTTTTGCTAAGGTGATTACATTGTATAGTCATTAGCATGCATTAAGAGCATCATGTATATGTATTCCTCGTCTAATTCAATGTATGCAAAACCATTTTTCATGCTTTAGTCAGGCCATGTAGATTGTAAATGAGAGTAGAGTTGAGAAATATAATCTTTACATTGTAATATTTTATCTATTAAATCAATGAAATACAAATAATTTCCTTTTATTTATTACATATGATTGGTTATTGAGAAAAAAAAATTGTAGTGTTACTTTGCAACATATGTTTGGTTATAAATTCCTTTTCTATAATATTGTCTTAAGAGGTGAATGTTTAAAGCCTTCGAGTGCATATTAGGTGTTATGGAAGTGATTTGACTGATATCTTGAAGTTTCATGCTTGATTTTTTATGTAAAATTTTTGATATTATATGGTAATGCTTGCATAAATTTGGTGTCAAATAAATGCAAGTGTCCCTTTGAGGATTGTGTTGTTTTGATCTCTGTTCTTCTTTTGGATTCTAGAAGCAACAGGCTAATATGGAAAGTTGTGGTACCCTTCTCATCATATCCACCTCCACCCACTTCACTTCATTTAACTGAATACCATCCTATCCTACCCCTTGAAAATCACATTACCTCCATCTATTTTACATGTTTTTGCATGCAAATCACACCTATTTTGTAATATTTCAAGTGTGTTTTCCATGATTTATAAATTTTAACATCACAACATCATCATACCCCAAGTTTTCAACAGTTTATTTAGAGATGATGTCTATGATCACCTTAAGATCTATCTTTAGTGGCTTGTGTTTGATGTATCAAGTGTTTGCAATGCTTGTGTGACCATTATTTTGAATGATTATTGTATTTGTGATTACATTTGGTCTCATATTGAGGTTCCAAAAAGTCTGAGGGTTTGAAACATAATATATCCATCTTTCTTTCAAGTCATCCCTAAGGTTTTATCACCTAAATTAGTAGGAAAATAGCCACATCCTTAGTCACATGCCTCCCTATCATTCCCACAAGGCATGGTCAAGATAGATAGATAGACTATTCCCAATTACAAAATGACACACCTAGAGCTCTATCTTTTCTCCTTGCCTCCTTCATTATTGCTTGCCTTATCTAGGGTGTTAGAATAGGAACCAACATAGAGGAGATAAACACCTTGTTTAAGAATGGTCAAGATATGATCAAATACCTTGGGACGATTCTTCTTCTTCATTCAAAATTTTTTTAGGGATATTATATTATTTATTTTTGTAGATAGGGAGCACATAACCTTTTTTGAGGAGGAACAAAGATTTTATCATGAGGAAATGATAATAGTGGATTTTGTATAAATATTAATGACTACCACATGACTGAGATATGTGAAGGCATCAAAAAAAATAAAAATATTCTTCACCCCATAGGAATATGTGAAAGTGGTGATATGGATGGATGGTACAAAATGAATTATAGATGAATGAATGATTAGGGATCATAGGTGACTAAAAATGTGTGTTTTGGATAAGATCCATTCAAGTAGGTGGAAATGTATTAAGGGGAATCATAGAAGTTTATTTTGGGAATATTTAGATCTTAATAAAATTATATATTGGATAGGAATGTGAAATATTTAATATAATTTATGTGCTTACCGATAGACAATGGTAGAAATATAGAGTCAAATAAATATCATTGAGAATAGGAGAGTTAATGTCAATATGAATTATAACATGTTAGTGTTTAAATATTTGAGTTTAATATTGATGTTATATTAGGAAAATTATGTATAGATTCTATTGTATTTGAAATATTATTCATTTATTGTAAGATATAATGAGAATTAAGGGTTCTTTGAATGTTTTTGATCTATCGTATGGATAATGTGTTAGATAAATGATATAGTTGTGTTTTTTATTCTAATTTACAAGAGAATCCACTTGGATATTTTCCTCATATTAATCTACAACCATAATGTACTCAAGTCATCTATACTATATTTTAGGTGAGAATTTTAAACATAATCTTGATTAAATACCTAGAGTAATGAGAACTAAGACAAAAATCCTCAACAATGGAATGTTCCTAAAGAAGTACCCATAATTATGCATACACCTCACCATGTACATAGTCTTATTTTTTATTTTATTTACATTTCTATCCTCTATAATTTGTTGATCCATTGTGCAATTTTTCTTCTTCCCACAAGATTGGAATTTTGGAAGGTATTTGAATTTATAATATGATCATTACAAATATCATTCATAATGGATTCAATCAAACTACTATTTATCCACAATTAGTAGGAACATGACATTTTAAATCTCTACAAATGTTGATTCAAATGTGTCTTTTTTTCAATTTTTTAACCTTGTACTCTTAAAGGAACATTATTCTTAAGATATTTGTTTATTTGTAGGTTGTTAAGCATTCTACTCCTTTTCATTACAAATCTACACTATGTTTCATACCATACACATAATTGAAATACCTTGTATCATCTTCCCATACTAATTCAAAGTCATGTTTTTTGCTTCCCTTTAATCTCGATCATGGAGTGTTAAATAGTTCCATCATCACCATGATTCCATTTCTTCTACTTCATTTTTGGTCATTTTCCTTTCCACCCCTCTTTCTATTTACCACATGGTGTTGTTTACCCATGTGTATCCATGAACGTATTGCATTAATCTATAAAATATTTTCTAAGATATTAAAATCTATCTACTATTGTAAAGTTCTTCCTAGGATGTGAACCATAATGCAAAACTATTCTACTATTCATTTTTTTAAATTCTTGACTCTATGTTGCAAAATAATATCATAAACTTCCTTACACTTCCTAATACCCCACAAGTATTATTGAAAAATCTATATTATTTTAGCCACATTCTTGATGTGGTATCACATTTTCTATATTCTTTACTCAATTGATGACACACATGGTTCTCCTTCAGTTTTTGGAAAATTAACCATGTTGTCATGTTCTTGGAATGCATCATTCTCTTAGTCTATAAAAAACATCACTTCCACAAACTATTATTAGATTGTATTAATGTTCCAAGCTTCACTCATGACATGAGAATAAAACAATGGTCATAGAGCTTGTACCTTTTCCTCAAGAGATTTCATATTTTAATACCAAACCTAATGTGATGTATGTGGGGATAAATGTGTTTTCCTTTGTGATGTATGACACTTCAAGATCATGGATGATTCCCCTCTAGATTTAGTGTATTGCATACTTTATATGCTATTGTATCGTGGGATGGTCCATTTTTTTCATTCTAAACATATTTCTTAAGTTTTTATAATTCCCTATTATTTTCTATAAAGAGAGGAACCTATTGTGTTCTAGGTTTTTATTTTATAGAATTTTTTGAATTTCCATCTTTGGTTTATGGTGTTTTATACTCTATGTTGATTTTTTTAATTATTAAATGCTTTTCTAAAGTGGAGTTATGAACCGGAGGGTTAGGCCCTTAACCAATTTCCATAGAGGAGAGGAAGGCTTTATGAGGTTTAAGGAAAGGGGAAATCTATGTTGATTATTGAAATGCATCCAAGGAATCATTTTTAGTCTAATATAATTGTGTATATATGAGAAATAGTGAGTTTTTGTGGCTTATACCTACTCTAATCTTTTATCCTATCTTCATATATATCTATATAGATAATTTTCTTACTTACCATTATATTGTCACTCTTTTGCATGAACTATACTTGCATTCATATTATATATTTTGTCATCCTTAAATTATTTTTTATTATTTAGTTACAATCTAACACACTTTGTAACATTTCATAAAAAATGGTAACATGGTTTTTCTTTTTTTAGGTATTTTATTATTAGATAAAAATTATACATCTTATTCAAATTTCAAATATGGAGATGACTTTGAAAATGAAGAAACTTGACATGGATTCCAAAGACCAAGGTAAAAATGATGGAACTCATTTTTGATTATTTGAATTGATATGTTAATAAATGGTTTCCATAAACCTTATTAGTGGAATAAAAATTGACATTTTCTATATTAATACATAACCTCTAAATAGATGAAGAGATTAATGATTTCATAATTTTACATAATCGTATAAATGTATGTAGATTTTCAATGGATTTGTTGATTTTTTAATTTGAATAGTTCTTATAATATTTGTTAACGAGTATAGACATAAATTTCATATTGAGTTGAATGAATAAATTGAAGGTTTTTTTGTGCTGATGAAGTTCAAATTAGATTTGAAATACCCTTTAAATGAAGCTAGTGATCATCCAATATTGCCCATAATTAGTTATTAAATAGAATACTTATAAGTTTGATGACAAAATATGTATTGAATAACTTCGCATAATTAATCCCATGAATTTTGGTCTATATAATTAAAATCAAATAAAATACAAAATAAAATCAATGTGAAAATCATATCCACTAGGAAAAAAACTCAACATTCCTTCTTCAATTAATTAACAAATAAGGCTAATATAGCCATTACAATAAAACTTGTTTATAATTACATCAAGTTAAAGGCTAATGATAACAACTACAACTCATAATTGAAATAAATTTAATTAAATATAGTTAATAATATATTTAAAAATACAAGTACCATCCACTAATAATATATGGTTAGCATGTAAGAATCCATTATTAGTTTAAGTGACACTTGCATAGTCTATCTTGCACACTATCTAAACTAGGTGTCCTAACCTCTCTTAAAAATAGAAATAGACTTTAAAAAATACTAAATTAAGATATATATAGATATAAATGGTACCTCACCTCTTGGGCATGAATGGATACTAATTAAACCTCAGTTAAGTACACATCAATGAATTGCACTCTAACTAGAACTTTTAGTCTAAAAATAGAAGATGTCTAAAATCAAAATTTTAAAATACAACTTTACACTTAACCGAAAAAATATCCAAATTACCAAAAAAATCTATTACTAATCAATCAAGTTCCCATATTGGCATCATACTCAACATTCCCCCTTTTATGTAATGAGTGAAAATACTTATCATATCCTTATATTTTCCATGAACTTGCTGAAATAACTCATTAGTGAATATAGAACCAATATGATGTTAAATTATCAAATAAAAAATGAAAAACTAATTATCATTGACTAAGTATTTGATAAAATGATTCTTGATTTCAATATGTTTGTTTCTAGCATGGAAAACTTGATTCTTGAACAATTATATTGTCGTATTTTTATCAAAAAAAAAAACATTCTAGGCTCAAGTTGATCCTCCTAAAATCAACTAGGATTATTCTCAAAAATACCTATCTACATACTTATGTAAAGGGATTCATATTCCACTTCATTAAAGGATAAATAAAATGTATCTTTTTTATTTAATGACCATGAAACCTACCTACTTCCTAATGTGAAGTAATAACATGAAGTGGACTTCCTATCATTAAGTGAAACTTCCCAAAATGAATCCCTATATCCAATTAAACATAATGAAATTGATAGTGTGAAATTAATACCATGATTATAAGTACATCTTACATACTAGAAAACTATTTTCACTACTTTCAAATGGTTGAGTCATGGATCACCCATAAAACTATAAAGTAGTGAAACCCCAAAACAAATATAAATATTTTTCATAGTGTTGGTCCGAAAATCATGCTCCCTGGACGAGATCATGGATAGGCGAGCCAACAAATTAAGTGTGCGGGGCATAGCTCCTCTTTGAGTCAAGAAGCGAAACCGGTTTATTGCTATTCTACCGGCAGGAGAATCTTGTGCAAATCTCACGGATTCTGCCTTTGGGGTTGGGATCTCATCCCAAAGTAGGTTTATTTCCATTGCTAAGAGAAAGGAATTAGAGAGAGGAGGAAGAAAGAACAGAGTCCGAAGGGAGAAAAGAAATGAATTCCAAAGCGAGAAAGGTTAGGAGATTTATGCTTTTGGGTTGGTAGTAAACAAAGCCAAACCTACTTGCATAAATAAACAAAGCAATACTAATGAGAAAATGATGAGAAAAGTAGATATGAATCTAACAGATTAAACACATACAGATCTAACATAAGAAAGATCTGATGCATAACACAGCTATTGAGCACAAAGTCTTAATATTTGTATTATTGTTTTCTTCTGTTACAAGAAAGCTCAAAGTCTTTCTCTCCTCACTTCTATTTTCATCTAAAAAATGTCCACCCTTTTGAATACAACAAGTATTCCAGTATTTATAGAAGATGAGAAGGAAAGAAGGCAAAAAGGAGCCAACCACCTATTTACAAAGATATTTACAAAATATCTAAAAGTCATGTTGACTTTGACAACTTGATGGATGACATCATCCCATGATGCAACATGGATGATGTCATCATTTGTGCCAACATACTTTAGACATTCCAACAAGAAAGTCGGAGAAGAGAGAGAAGAAGAAGAAGAAGAAGAAAGGAGCAACATTACTCGTCGTCATCGTCCTACGGCCGAAAGGGTAGCTCGCTTCGATCTTGCTCAGTGATGAAATATGGAACTGAGCGCGGTATTCCAAAAACTTGTTAATCATTGGCCCAAATTGATCCTGGGAAGGATCCTTGTGCCGTTCGCTGATCGCTTCACAAGTCTCCCGCTCGTCTATGAGCTTTTCTGGGAGTTTGGAATAGTCCTTCTCCGCCTCAATGAGGAACCCGACGAAGTCCCTACAGGCCAGCAGGTTGTTGATAGATTTGGTGTCAAATGTGACCTGCGGCCCTGTTCCTTGAGAAGCAATCTCCTTAAAGATCTGGATAGTTTCATCGGTGATCTCAAGGTAAAGGAAGGAGTGAGCAACCCTGGAGACATGTTGAGAACAATTCGCTCCATTTGATGCATTGCATCCGGGCCTCTTCCTTTACCTTGTCTATCTTTTCCAGAACAAATTCAAGCTGATCTATCCGATAGTCCAGAGTGGACATGGTTTTGTTGAGGGCCCTTGGGTGGCCGAAGACGCCGAACTTGACCAGATCTTCGACTGAACAGTCGAACATTTGTTGAAAGGTCTCGTGTTGGAGTCTAGCATGTTCTAGCTCTTCTGATATGGGCCCCGCTAATGCTTGGAGTTCCTTGTTCGCCTTTCCGATGTTTAGATACAAATTGACAAACTCGGTGATCACTCTTTCACTATCCTTGAGGATCTGGCTCCTCCAAGCAGAAACGGCCATACCCTGCTCACCGATCTTTGCATATTCATTGATTTTCTCCTGGCTGAGAAGCTCAAGTATCGGTGGCAACTGTGGGTGGCGCATTACCCATCTTCTGTAAGGCTTGAAGCAGATATTTGTTCTGCTCCTTCAGTAGCCTTTTCTCTTCTTTGGTTTCTTGAAGCTTTTTGCAGAGGGCATCAACTGCGGAAAGAGCTTCCCCCTGGAGACTTTCAGAAGACGTCCCCATTGTGACTTGGGTCACGGTAAAATCTGTCGGAGACAGATCCTTTTTCTCTTTGAGGGGATCGGGGTATGCTATTTCCATGACTCTCTCACCCGCAGCACTTTTAGAGAAGCGTGTAATGAGCCGCTTCTTTGACCCTTTGGCTGGAATCACTGAAAAGTCCATCGGAGCGATGGGAACTTTCCTCTTTTGCTGGCTCAGCTGCTGAGAGATCCAAGCTGGTCCTATGGAAGAAGGACCAGAGACAGAGGAGGAGGCAGCTACAGTAGAAGAGGGGAAAAACGTGGAGACACGCGGCGGCGGCATTGAGAGAATAGCCGAAGAAGTGTCCACGGGAGGAAGGGAGGCTGTAGCTACTAGAGAAGACATAGTAAGGGAAGGGAGCCGGAGATGAGGGAAGAAATAGAAGAGGACAGATCAGTGAGGGAGGAGAAAATAGACGAAGAAGCGGGGGGAAAGAGTGGAAGGAGGGGGCAGAGGACACGACCAAAGGGATGGTCGCTTGAGTCACTCGAGGAGGGGAAGGAAGAGAAGAAGAAGGGATAGAAGGGACCTCTGTTGTGGCAAAGCAATGCCGACATCACGAGTGGATGGGCCTATGGGACTATCCTCTGTCATTTCTTCCTCCGAGTTATGACTTGTTCAGCGTTGTGGAAGGAGGACTTTGGGGACTTCTTCCGAATGGTGCTAGATTCACCTTACGCACCTTTTCCTCTAAGCCGCTTCTTGGACCGTGAAGGTGCGTTGCCCAATGAGGAGGTTGTGAAATCTACCCCGAGGTAGATTATCCCGCTCATGCGGCACCAAAGGTGCTCTGTCTACATAGAGTCTCCTTAACCCTCTCCTCAATTTTCGAGGAGCCTTGGTTCGATCAATGGCGGGAAGGGCCAATCGTCCCCATCGTGTCATTATATACTTTGTCTACTTCATCTTCCGTAGTTTGGAAGCCTTTGGGGACAATGGCTATCCCGTACTGGATGATTTCTGCCAATGCTAGGTGAGAATGATCCTTTCTTCTGAGCTCTACCTCATGGAGAACGTCAATATAAATATCCTCGATTTGAGGGACATGGATTGGATCAAGCTTTGCTCTTGGGAGCATTGCTTGGGTCGAAGGTAGGCACAGGCTGGGAAGTCATGCTTCAAATTGAGTAACTCCAGCTCTGCGAACATTTCCTTCGCCTTATGGTGGGTGGAGCATGTGTATCGGCCCACTGTGAGGGGGAAAGGAGTTCCACCCTTCTTTCTTTTAAGGCACTTTTCGTGGTATGTGACCAACTGCCTTGATAACTCTAGTAGAATCAGTTTAGGCCCAACATACCTTGGTAGCCTAGTTGGCTCTCCCGAGAAAGTTGATGCTGACCCTCAAATAGGTGAATGTGGGAAATTGGGTGAACAGGGCCCCCCATTTCTCCGTGGCTGCCACTATGTTTTTGGTTGTACGACCATGAGTCAGATTCGGCCTCAACAGGCAGATGATGTGATAAAAGAATGCATCGTTGATTTTGGTGAATTGGGCGATGCTATTCTCGACCTCGGTTAAGGTAATATTCATATATTTTGACCTGAGGCCAAACTCCACTTCGTGTTAGGCATGGATAATCCCTCTCTGACACTGCAGCGTAGACCACGTAGGAGTTCATATGGAATACTCCCATTGTGCTGAATTGTTGTAGCTGCTCGGAGATGGTGCTGCTTATAATTTCCCCAAAGAAAAGCGCGATCGGAAAATTCTTGTTCATTGTTTCGGTGTAGTGCAAAGCATCCATTTATGGAAGTAATGGGCGTCGAAAGCCCAAGACCCCGCTCAGGAAAGTAATGGTATCGCTTGAGCTCTTCGAGAAGTCACCGTGGTGGATGATTTGGGGCCACCGGGTCACTACCTTCGTGTTCTTCAAGTACACTTCGCTCATCAGTGGCATACATAGGTCTTCATTATCTTCCCTGTGCCTTGATACACTCTGCTTGGCTAACGGCCACAAAGTGCCAGTGGTGAGGGATGCTTAAGTATGAGCTCAAAATGACGGGTAGTGAGGTTAATGACTACCTCGCCCTTGCTATTTTCGACACATCTTGTGTCTTTGTTATAAGACTGGGCAACCACCATCATAAATTCATTGTTGACGGCGCTGATGGGGATTCCTCCGGCGAAGTGCGGGGCACTTTGCCTATTAGTTTGTCCATCCATGGACTCCTTGTAACTTTCTGAGTTCTGGCCCAGAATTCCTCCATGTCGATATGACCCAATTACAGTCTCGACGTCCATGCGCATTCGGCACGTGACTCGGGCATCGACCCTTTGGTATTTATACTTCATCTCTTCCTCTATAAGCTTAGCTTTTCCTTTGATTTGGTGGGTCTCTTGCTGGATGTAGACATATGTTCTTTCGAACTCAGTTGCTGATCTGCATGAAGAAGAAGTGAGACCCAATCCGAAAAGGTTGAATTAGCCATTTGATCTTCCATTGGAATGTTAGCAGAAGAAAGAGTTAGAGATTTTAAGGCTCAGGGCGCAGGGCGCATGAAAATTGCAGCTTACAGGGCTAAATAGGTAAGGTGCACAGGAAGAGGGTGTTGCAAGGATAAAGCTGGTGCCAAAGGCGCATGGCGCATGCATATTGCAGGTTGCATTTTATAAAGGGCGCATGAAAATTGCGTGTTACATAGTGACAGGATGCGCCCTTTGGCGCATGGAATTTTCATGTTGCATTGGAAATTGGTGCGCCCTTTGGCGCATGGATTGTTCGTGTAATAAGACCTTTTGGTGCGCCAAAGGGAGCATGGCGCGGCGCACGAAAGGTTTACACAACATGATGTTATTGCATGATGGGGATGTGCTACGCGCCTTTATAGCTTCATACTTAGCGCGGATAAAGCTTGTGTTGCGTGGATGCTGGGTGTGCCATTGGCGCATGGAAATATGATGCGGCACAGAGAAGGATGGTGTACCTTGAGGGCGCAGAGGTTATTGATGCAACAAGCAAGTGGGTGCGCCATTGGCACCGGTCTTGGCCATGTTACAAGGTGGTCGAGATGCGCTAAAGGGGCGCATCATTCATGATGTTGCGGGACGCGCCAATGCGCCCAAAGGGAAAACAGAGAACTAAACTACTCTCAAAAGGGGCTTTTCATGATTCGGATTCCTTCGCTCCTCCGTTCTTATTTTCAAAGGCTCGGTGGGGTAATGAAGCGGCTTATTAAAGGGAAGTAAAACCACTTCTTTAGACAAGTTCCCATACTAGCGAGATCGGGACGAGAGGGAGAGCGATAGGGGAAGATAGCAAAAGGAGGAGGCTAGGCCAATATTTTTCCATTTCAATACTTCCAAACCACAACGGACCACAAGCACACCAAGAAACAAGAGCGAAAAACATACGAGAGAGAAAGAGACCTCTTACCTAGATAAATAGCAAAAGCTCAAGAATGGGTCCACAACACGTTGAAAATGACGAGGCGGGGGGTGTGAGGCTCGAGAGAAAGGAAATCATGTGCTCTACGAAAAGTGAAAATGACATTTGGGCGCGTAAAAACACATATATATAGGTGATCCGGTCATCAATGCGCCACCCACTTTTTAAAGGGCACATGAGAGTCTTGTCGACGAGGGGAAAAGCGTGTGCCCTTTGGCGCATGAAAGCGTATGATAGCAGGAAATTAAGCGCTCTTTTGGCGCACCAAAAGCTATGTCGACATTAGATTATGCGCCTTTGGCGCACAAAAGGTTGTGTTGCAATAAGATTATGTGCCCTTTGGCGCATGAAAAGGTGGCGCAACAAACGTTGTGTCAACACACAAAGGCGCATGCGCCTTGGCGCACGCAAGGAAGGTTTAACACACTTTGGCGCACCGAAAGGTGTGTTGACACTGAGAATCATGCGCCAAAGGTTTTAAAGGGGGCGCACCAAAAGTTGGTGTTACATAGCAATTTCATGCGCCCGCCCAAAAAGGCTCAAAAGACTAAGTTCGAAAAACTAGATTTCCCGGGAAGGGATTTTACAACATTTCGAACGCAAGGGATCCCTAACGAGGGATCGGAACAAAAAATTTTGGTATGGTTATCGGTAAAATTGCCCTTGTCAATTTTACGGGATAACACATAGTAAGATACATCAAATATTTCACCATGATTATAAATTATTCTCATAAACTAAATTTATTCTATCCTCTCTCATAATATTATATCCACTTGTAATTAGAGTGTCCACATACTTACAATCTTGAAAATTGTACTTTGGTAGCATGTCATGAACATACTTAGCTTGAAAAATGAATAATTCCTATTTCTATTGATGTATTTCCATGCTAGTAAATTAATTCATATGTCCAATACCGGACATCTCAAATTTTTATTTTATAGTTTCCTTGAATATTTACATCTCTATTGATCTAAGTATAAAAATCAAGTCATTCACATAGAGACAAACATGTAATACCATTAGAACCCTATGCATGTATGTAAAGAGTTGGTTTATTTTTACTTCTTGAAATCCTAGATCTAATAACCAACTATAAATTATTTACCCATAAAGAGTCTTTGTTAACTTACACACCCAAAAATTTTTACCCTCTACACCAAAACCTTGTGATAACCCCACATATAGTTATTCTTCAATCATTCCATTTAGGAAATAATTTTTACATCCATTTGATTTATTTTCCATAATTCTTGGGAAACACCATACATGTAATGGGTGCATGAATTTCCTTACATTAAACCTCATATGTTTACGAAAACCCTTTTGCAAGTAGTCTAGATTTTAGCCTATCAATTATACCATCATTTTTGCTTTGGTCTTATAGATCCACTTTTTCTAATCACATATTTATTATCTAGAGGATGAATACTATTTTTTTTTTATTAAGGGCAAATAGTTTTGAAGGGACTATACCCTGTATACAAAAGGGCTCAAAAGCCAGATAGTAAAGATGAGAGAAACAACCCAGAGAAGGGAAAAACAATCAACCAAAGAGGGCTCAATAGCCAAATATTACAATATAAGTGAAAAAAGGATCTAAACATACAAAGATCCAAAAATAAGAAGGAAAGATCAAAAAGAAACCAAAAGAGAAACAACATATAGAGCTCCGCCAAAAATAGCTCCAGAACCACGGATATGCCATATCGCAGCCAAAAACAACATCACAACAACCCGTTACTTGATGGCTCTGTCAATCTTGGTCTTGATAGCCTGCAGTGACATGAAGAAGGCAATGGTAGTGGCCTGAGAGGAGTCTTGCATATCCACTTGGGCAATTGCAATATCCCTTTTCTCTTTAGGGCCCCAAATGTCCTCATTAACCCCACTTAAACTACAGACACTATGGACATGTTGTTCAATGAAATTATAAATGCTTTTGAGGCGGACAATATGCAGTCATTGCGGCTTTTAGCATTCCCCAATCTGCCATCTAAGGACTGTAGCTTCTTGAAGACTTCAGCAATAACCCCCTCTTCCTCCTCACTTTGAAGGATTCTTTTACCCTTAGCTCTTTCCATGTTTTTTATAGCCCCTTTGAGCTCTTGTATCTCCTTTTCTAATCTTTCCACCCTGTCCAGCAATTCCTCCTCCTTGGGCTCCTCCACCGGCTTGCTAATATGCAGGAGGTTTTCAGCAAGTTCCAAGTCTTTGTGGCTCCTTAGGACCCATTGGGAAGCAGGGATTTTAGCTTTAAGGCTCTTTCTTTTCTTGCTGGAAATAGTATCTTCATTCTTTCTTTTTAGCAGGGGGGAGTGGAAGCAGTGTGGGCAGGTGGAGGTATGGAGGAGGGAGGTGGGGTAGGATTCACGGAGAGGGCCGCTGGAGCAGTGGTGGTGGATCAAGAGGATAAGTCCCTGGTGCAAAGGGACAGCCCTAGAGTGGCTCTGAACTTCCCTTATAGATTTCTCCAGAGAGTTAATCAAATAGTGAGGAAAGCTGATAATGTTATTTCTACGAAAGTGATTTAGAAATATCAGATGCTTTTGAGGTATAGTCACAAATCTTCCTTCAAGGGTAACATACCTAACCACCATTTTGGCCAGCTCAGCAAAAGGTTCAGGAATCGACGCCACCTTGATGCCAGCGGTCACGAACTCAAGATTCTCCCCCTCTTCCAGAAATTTCTTGGTCTCCACCTCCCTGTCCACCTTCTTATTGAAGAATTTGGTGCCTTCCAGGCTGAGGCCCGTGATCTGAGCGATGAGCTCTTCCGTGATTTCCATCTCCATGTTACTATATTTGACAATCCTATTCTTCCAACCCTGGGTGAATTTGATAGAAATGTCTTGGTCGAAGCCTTGAATCCTTTCAATGAAATTAGACAGGCCCCCGATTTGCAGGTAATCCCAAAGCTCTGTGTTCTCTTTCCACTCAGGATTGTGGGTCGGTTCAGTTTTGCAAGGCGGACCCCCCATGTTTCCTCTGCTTCTTTTCCTGTTCTCAACGGTAAAAAAGCTACCAATGTGTGGGACAGGCAGAGCTTTGATTTTGATATTTGAATCTTTCCTTTCGTGAAAGTAGGTTTAATTATTATGCTACACTTGTTATTATTGCCCGCTCCTCGGCTTTCCTCCTATGCCAAGAAATGATGACAGTCCATCCCTTGAGATCACATCAGTCATCCATATCTTTTGTGATGTCATCATCATGTACTTGAGGATCCACACATTAGCGTCCAAATTACAGCCGTTAGTAATGATTTTCACTGCCATGTAGATCAATGATAATGGCTTTATTGACATGAGCGGGCTAGAACATCCCCCCTAAACCAAGTTTGAAAGGAATTATTAACACCGAAGTTAGCCAAGCTGTCAGCTACCCTATTACCTTCCCGATAGGTGTGGGTGATTTGGACATTTTCAAAGCTTTTGCATATATCAATAGCTTCCTCAATATAATCCCTGATAGACCAGCTGGGGTGTTGCTTTTTATTCAAAAGATTGATAATATTTAGAGAATCACCTTCAATTATAATATTTGGAATATTGCAATCTCTGGCAAGTCTTATACCCCAAAGAGCCACCATGGCTTGAATAATGATTAGTCTACCTGCCCATTCTCCCAGAAAAAGTAGCAACAAAACAGCCTCTTTGATCCCTGATGATTCCCCCTCCTCCAGAGTCACCCGGATTGCCTTTTGAGGCCCCATCAAAATTTAACTTGTGCCAATCAGTGGGAGGTTTAATCCATCTGATTGTGTTTTGTCAGTACCATTGTTATTTCTATTGACAGTGGCAATATTCCATTCAGTCAGGATGCATTCTTCATTCTCCGGATAAAGTCTATTTTTAGGGGGTTTAAATCTAGCAATATTATCTTGCACAACAATGATAATTTCCTTATAGACTTTGTTACAAGCATGTCTATTGTTTCTGAAAATACTATCATTACGAGCCTTCCAGATTCTCCACATAGTGTGGGGCAGAACAAGTTGCCACAGTCTTTTCACCATGCAATGTTTAAACGGAGAGCCCCATTGCTCCCAAGCCTGAAGATAGGTAAGGGGAAAAATCCATCTCAGATTAAATTTTGCAAAAACTAGCTGCCAAATTTTGGAAGCAATCTCACAATGGAGGAATAAATGTTTTATATCTTCAGCCTCTTTCTGACACATGCAACATCTATTCGGCATGATGAATCCCTTCTTGATGAGGTTTTCATTAGTTAGGATCTTGCCATTAATAATTAGCCACCAAAAGAAGTTCACTCTAGGGGTTAGCTCCGGCATCCACAGCTTGTGCCACTTAATTTCGCTTTCCATGGATACAAAGAAAGAATTATATCCTGATTTAACAGTGTATTCCCCATCGAAAGAATCTTTCCAGATGAGCTCATCCTTAAGGTTTTGATTACTTATATGGATTAGGGAAAGTTGATTATGGAGAGATGCAATATCAGCCTGTATACTATCATTCTCCACTTTTAGCTGTTTCCATTTTCTTTTGTTTCCATCCCTCTCAATGTACCCCTGGATTTTGTGCCCATACTTTGTAATTAAGTTGTCTTTAATATGATCATAAGCAGAAATCCAGTTAGAATCAGTCCACTTATCAGTCCAGAAGTTTATGTTTTGTCCATCTCCAAGCTTCCAGCTACACCCCTGAGAGAGAATGTGTCTGCTGCGTAGAAGGTTGTTCCAGAAAATAGAACCACTCGGAAGAGACTGATCATATATGAAGGAAATCTTGTTTTGGTTTGAAAGATATTTGATCTTAACCAACTCTGTCCAAGGTCTGTGCTCTTTTATAAGCCTCCATCCTAATTTTGCAATAAGGGTAGTACTCATATGTTTGATATCTTTGATGTCTAACCCCCCTAGTCTCTTAGGTTTACAAACCTGTTCCCAAGCCACAAGGTGATATCTGAATCTGTCCTCAGTACCGTGCCATAGAAAGTGTTTTTGAATCTTCTCAATACTGTTCATCACTGTTGTAGGCATGCGTTGAACATTGACAGTATGTAAATAGGCAAGTTTTGAAGCGTGCTTTTAACCAAAAGGCACTTACCTGCACTTGAAAGGACTGCTCCTTTCCAGCCAGCCAACTTTCTTTGAAATCTCTTAATAAGATCATTCCATACCTCCACAGAAATCTTGCCAGTACTTAAAGGTAAGCCTAAGTAAGTAGCTGGTAGAGAATTAATAGTGCATCCTAGAATATTAGCAATCTTTCTTTGCCTTTCCCAAGGGGTATTGAAGAAATAAATAGAGCTTTTGTCAAAATTAACTTTTTGTCCCGAGGCTTCCTCATAAAATCTAAGGATAGTTTTGATAGCCTTTGCCTCAATAATAGAAGCCATCAGGAGCAGCAAAGTGTCATCGGAAAACTGCTGGTGAGAGGAGATTTGATTACCAGTAGTTGGAGGGAAGCCTTTTATCATGCCAATGTCAATAGCTTTGGAAATAGATCTGCTTAAACTGTCAGCCATAATAATGAATAAAAGAGGGGAGATTGGGTCACCTTCTTTGTATACCTCTATTGCTGGCAAAAAAACCCACAGGTTCCCATTAACAACCACAGAGAATCTAGAGGTAGAGATACAAGAGTGGATGATTTTTCTGAATTTGCTTTGAAACCCAAACTTGGATAAGACCTCATCCATGAATCTCCAGGAGACTCTGTCGAAAGCTTTATGCATGTCTAGTTTGATGGCCATCCCGCCTTTTTACTTTTATCCATAGAATGTATAGTTTCATGAACCATGATAATTCCATCTTGGATAATTCTTCCCTGGATGAATCCACTCTGCTGTTGTGAAATGATCTCCATGAGAATAGGTTGCATTCTAGTGGTGAGAATCTTTGTGAAAATCCTATAAATGACATTAACCAAACTGATAGGCCTGAAATCTTTGAAGTCTTTTGCATCCAACTTTTTCGGGGCAAGCACAATGTGTGTATTATTTAGTTCTTTAATGAGATTTCCCGTTCTGTAAAATTCATTAACAGCTTTCAAGAGATCTTCAGAGCATATTTCCCAACATCTTTGGAAAAAGTTAGCCGAGAAGCCATCTGGACCTGGAGCCTTATCCCCTCTAAAGCAAAAACAATCTTTTTAATTCCTCAATGGTGGTTTTGAAAGACTTTTAAATCTCTCAGTAGGTATTAGATTATTAGGAATGGAGTCTAAGAGGAAAGAGGCTGCTTGTTCATTGTAGGAGTTACAAATATTATTCCTCTTAATTTAATGCTTCTTAAATTTCATAGCAAAAACCCACTCTTTCCTTTGACTATGTTTTGCATACCTACTAGGTTTGTTAGCCATAAATGATAATGCAAACATTGTATTTTTGTTATAAAAATAATCAAACAAATTACATTATTAAAATTCAATCCTTGTCATCCTCCTTTCATAATACTTATCTAATAAATTAATCATTGGATGTGTATTCAACATCATGTGTGCTTACTTAGTGTTGATGTAGATGAATGATTAGTCTCTTGGGAAGAGCTAGTATTGTTTCCTATTAATGTAGAAACTTGTGTAGGAATTTGTAATCCTTAAAAATATTTTAAAGGAGGATAAACACATTCACTCATGACCCTTTTATAAATATTTTCATAATCAACATACATCTCATTGTTTTAAAAAATTACAATCCCTAGAAACACATATGGATTTACTATTGTTGGTTGTGGATCCTGATAGCGACAATGGTTACAAAGGGAATTTTCCCCCTTGGAGGGTCTGAGGGTGGCCCTGACGACGGGGTCCAGGGCCACGCACCCTAGCGGGGTTTGGGGGCGCGCCCTCGAAAGCCACATTTTATATGTATTTATGCATTGTGAAATCTGAACTATTCATTATTAGGTCACAAATCTAATGAGTGGTTTTCTATGTTTCCCCAAAATGATAAAAACCTAATATCATTAAAGGGTCGTTATGTATGAGGCTCATTTTAATCGTGAAGACCTTGTGAGGGATATTTTGCTAGGCTGAATAATAAGGATTGGTTTTCTAGTAGGCGTAGCCCATTTTGAGTGAACCACATTAAATTTTGTCTCTGTTTTATTGCATTCTTTTATGTTTTACATTTTTGCATTATTCATTGCATGTGTGTTTATACATACAACTATTATAATCCTAACAACTAATATCGAGCACGTTTGAGATTTAGCATTTGAGTGGGAGAAGTAACAATGCGAGAGGAAAATAAGTTTAGAGTTGAGAAGTTTGATGGACATAATTACTAGCTATGGAAAATGTAGGTGGAAGATTACATGTATCAAAAGGATCTATACCTACTATTGGGAGGGGATAACATGAAAACCTCAACCATGTCTGATGAGGAGTGGAAGGTTACGGATAGGAAGGCTCTTGGTGTAATTTGATTGAGTCTAACATCTTCTATAGCTTCAAATATCTCACAGGATAAGAGTACAATAGAGTTGATGAAAACCCTAGCTAATTTATATAAAACACCTAGTGCATCCAATAAACTTTATTTGATGAAAATATTGTTTAATCTACAAATGCAAGAAGGTGGATATGTATCTAACCATATTAATGATTTCCACACTATTGTAAATCAGTTAGATTCAATTAATATCCCATTTGATGAGGAGGTTAAAGCATTATTATTCCTATGTTCTTTTCCAGAATTTTGGGACAAGTTAGTAATGGAAGTTAGTAATACATCATCTACTTCTCTTAAATTTGAAGATGTAGTTAGTTGCATTTTAAATGAGGAAATGCACATCAAAATTATAGGGGAAATTTCTTCTTCTAGAAATGTGTTGAATATGGAGAGTAGAGGAAGGAGTAAGGAGAAATAAAAGAGTAAGGCTCATGGGAGATCTAAATCGAAGATGGGAAGATCCAAATCTAGGAGTAGAGGCATTACTTGCTGAAATTGTGGAAAGAGAGGACACGTTAAAAAGGATTTTGGTTCAAAGAAAACAAAGAAAACCAACCTAAAGGTATTAAAGAGGAAAATCAAGCAGGTAATATTGTTCGGGATGTTTTTATACTTTCTCTTGATACTATAGTAGATCTTGGGTAATAGATTCAGTGCATCTTTCCATACAACCCTTGATAAGGGATATTTTAAAGAGTATGTCTCGGGAAATTTTGTACTATTTTATTTGGGCGATGATGAGCCATGCAAAATTGTCGTGAAGGGAAATGTACACCTGAAATTACAAAACAAAAATACATGAATATTGAGAGAGGTGAGGCATATACCTAACCTCATGAGAAATATCATCTCTGCGTGGGGAAAGTCGGGTGGTGAAGGTTAGACAGTCACATTCACTTTAGATGCTTGGAAAGTTTCCAAGGGTTCCCAGTAGTGGCATGAGGTAAGAAAATAGGCACTCTTTATTTGTTTACTTGTATATCTCGATTCTTCTACCATGTTGTCTACTTGAGATGATGATGCGAGAATGTGGCACAGTAGATTGGGACATATGAGTGATAAGGGCATGAAAATTATAGGTAAAAGGTAATCTTTCAAGTTTGAAGAAATTAGACTTAGAGTTCTGTGAGCATTGTATTTTTGGGAAATATAAAAGAGTTAGATTTCTCAAGGGAGGAAATACTAAGAAAGAGAAAAAGTTAGATCTAGTTCATATAGATGTAGGGGTGCTAGCTCGGAGTTACATCTTTAGTGGTTCTCTATACTATGTCACATTCATAGATGATTCCATAAATAAGGTTTGTGTATACTGCATTAAGTGTAAGTATGATGTCTTCGATACGTTTAAGAAATGGAAAACACTTGCTAAGAATAAATGTGGTTTTAAATTAAAATGTTTGAGATCTAACAATGGCGGTGAGTATTACAAAGAAGAAATTTGATCATTATTATTCCTTGAATAGGATTCATAGAGAGAAAATAATTCCCAGGACTCTCTAACAAAATGGTGTTAGTGAGAGGATGAATAGAACAATAATGGAGCATGTACGGTTAATGAGATTGCATGCGGGGCTTCCTCTTGATTTTGGGTAGAGGTCGTAGATATTTTTGTGTAATTAATCAATCGTGGGACCTTCGAGTGCACTAGATGGAGGAATTCTGAAGAATTGTGGATCGGGAAAGAGGTAGACCTTTCATTTTTAAGAGTATTTAGTTTAGAGGCATTTGTGCATGTTAATAAAGAAAACAAGAAGAAATTGGATTCAAAATCCAAACGTTGTACATTCATAGGCTATGTCTCCAACGGTGATTATGGATTTCATTTTTAGGATCTAGATGAATCTAAGATAATTATGAGTTGTAATGTTATTGGCGCGAAAGTAGAATATACATAGATCAGGTACATGATGATAAAAATCCCAAGGAAGAATTGGTTGAGGATATAGCTCCTAAAAATGAACCCTCGGGTGGAAAATATCCACCTACAAGTACCGAGGTTGATAGTTATGTATGCCAAGCATGAAAACCAATTTCGACATCGACACCTGCATCGGTGAATGAAGACAATGAGTAGCAAGAAAATATTGAGCCCTGTGACACCCCATTTTCGGTAAAAGGTCACAACGTATTAATATATCTCCAAAAATATTTTCCCTACTTTTATTATTTGTTACTAATAGATAGTGGTGAGCTAGAGAGATTTGATGAGGCATGATGTAGGTGGAACCCACTAAGGAGTGGGAGCATGGCATGAGTGAGGAGATGGACTCCTGGAGAAGAACCAAATGTGGGTTTTGGTCAAATTGTTGGCTTGGAAGAGAGTACTAGAGAAAAAATGGGTTTGTCGTGTGAAAGAAGAAGAAGATGGACGAAAAGGTTGAAAAGAAGGGCTTGTAGTTAAGGGGTATGAACAAAAGAAAGGTATCGATTTTGATGAAATTTTATCCCTGTTGTAAAGATGTATTCCATTAAGTAATGTATTAAGTTTAGTTGTTGTTGAAGATTTACACTTAGAGCAACTTGATGCCAAGATGGAATTTATCCATGGTGACTTGGAGGAGGATATTTATATGCAGCAACCACTTGGGTATGAGGTGAAGGGTAAGGAGAAATTGGTTTATAGGTTGAAGAAGAGCTATATCTTGGCTCAAGAAAGCTCCCGAAAATGTTTTCTAAGGTTTGATAGTTTTATGCATGAGCATGGTTTTACTAGAGGTCAGTTAGATCATTGTGCATAATTTAAAAGGTTGGATAGTGGGAGCTACATTATTGTCTTGTTATATGTAGATGATATGCTTGTAGCAGGTTCTAATATGTAGGAAATTACAATGCTTAAGGAAAAACTTACACAAACATTTGCAATGAAGGATTTGGGTGCAGAAAATAAAATCCTCGGTATGTATAATAAAAAGAGACAGAAAAAATAGGAAATTGGTGTTGTCTTAGGAGGACTATGTAGAAAAGGTGTTAGAGAGGTTTTAGATGTGAAATCCAAAACCGTTTAGTACACCATTTGATGGGCATTTTAAATTAATTAAATAGCAATGCCCAACAACACAAGAGTAGAAATATTATATGGCATGAGTTCCTTATTCTTCAAATGTTGGGAGCCTCATGTATGCCATGGTTTGTACCAGGCCATACATTGCCCAAGTAGTGGGAGTTGTTAGCAGGTATATGGAAAATTTAGGTAAAGCACACTGGAAGGCGAGTCCTAGTGAATTCTTAGGTACTTGAGAGGGACCATCGGTGGGCACTTTTGCTTCAGAGGGTTAGATTATAATTTACAAGGATTTATGAATTCATATATGGCAAGATATTTGGATAGTAGGAGGAACACTACTAGATATGTGTTTACTGATTGGTGGTGTGGCAATGAGTTGGATCTCAAATTTGTAGAAGGTAGTTGCCATGTCTACTACAGAGGAAAAATATGTTGTAGCAGCCGAGGCAAGTAAGGAAATGTTATGGATGAGAAGGTTCATGGAGGAGTTGGGTAAGAAGCAAGGGGATTGCAAGTTACAAAGTGATAGTCAAGGTGTAATTCACCGGCAAATAACTCATCCTTTCATTCTAGAACCAAACACATTCACTTAAGATATCACTTCATACGACAGGTGTTGGAGGATGGGAAGCTTGAGTTGGTGAAGATTCATACAAATGATAATCTTGTTGATATGTTTACTAAGCCAATGAAAAAGGAGAAGTTGGATTTGCATTCAACTTCTATGGGTCTTCAAGATTGATCTTGAAGTGGAAGAAACAAGCCAAGAAGAAAATTCCAAGCAGGAGTTGTAGTGGTGGAGTTACAACAATTAGTCTCCAAGTGGGAGATTGTTGGTTGTGGAGCTTGATAGTGATGAGGGTTGCAAGGGGGGATTCACCCCCTTGTGGGTTCAGGGAGATGGCTCCTTGGTGGGGGTATAGGGCCACGTGCCCTAGTAGAGGTTACGGGAAGTGCCCCTGAAAGCCACATTTTATATGTATTTATGCATTGTGAAATCTGGACCATTCATTATTAGGTCACAGATCTAATGGGTGGTTTTCTATGTTTCCCCAAAATGATAAAAACCCTAATATCTTTAAAGGGTCGTTGTGTGTGAGGCTCATTGTAATAGTGGAGGCACTGTGAGAGATATTTTGTTGTATTGAATAATAAGGATTGGTTGTTTCTGGTGGACATAGCCCATTTTGGGTGAACCATGTTAAATTTGTGTCTCTATTTTATTGCATTATTTTCTGTTTTACATTTTCTGCATTATTCATTGCATGTTTGTTTATCTGTCTGTTGTTATAATCGTAAAAACTATTAGGATTATAGAACGTGTATATTTTTCTTTCATCAAAATATCCCATGAAGATGTGTGTAACACTCTTAGGCTCTAATTTGGGAATACTTGTTAACATACCTTGACTTGTTTGAAGTTGCATGTTTATGTTTCCATCAACTTGGATAGATTTTCCATCTCCTAATTGCTTTTAGATTTTGAAGGAATAATATAAATTGTTGAAACAATCTTAATGAATTGTCATCTAATTTGAGAAACCTAAATCAAGAAACCAAAATTATCTCCATCCTCTAATCCCACATTACATGAGAGACAATAATTTGAGTCATTTGAGTGCTCTTACTCCTCAATTTTTCTTTCTTTGAATTTTTTCTTAACAACATCTTGATTACCTTGATTCATTGTTGTTAATATCCTACAATATTTAATAAAGTGTCATGGTTATTTGAAATAATGAAAAATAAGGTTTTTATATATTTTTACTTTGAATTTATCTTGATCTTTTATTTTTGAATTAATTTCATTAGTACATGTTCCTATTCGAATTATGTTATGAATCACTTGTACATATAGTTGCATCTTATCCTCATGGGACAAGAGAGAACTAACTAATTCATCAACACTTGTAGTGTTCATGTCCTTACACTCCTCAAGTGTGATCAAAATATACAACCATATTTATGTCAAATATCTCAAAAAAATACTTACTATAAACTTATCTTCTATGGTTTCTCCATAAACCCTCATTTTATGAACTAAATCATTTATCTTTAAGTGGTAATCTCCAAACTCGTTCATTTTTCTAACATTCTAAAATATTTAAAATTCATTTTAAGGGTTTGGAGTTTTGCATCTCTTATCTTATTAGATCCTTGATATGAAGTCTCCAAGGTATTTCATGCCTCATGGGCATTCTTAATTTGTGTTATTCTTGTATAGATGTTAGGATCTATAGCACCACGGAGATAGAAGAAATATGGCGCATCTATCTTTTCTTCTTCCTTTTCAGTCTCTTATGATCTTAAGAAAAAGTATTCAAATTCATAGCTAGAGTGTATCCATTGATAAAATTCTCCCAAAATCCTTTCCAAACAAGAATCCTCTTCAATTGATCTCTCCAATACTCAAATTTGTCTCCTTTGAAGATAGTGATATTCATATAAGCATAATTAAGGAAAGCCAAAATTCTCCTAATAATGGATAAAAATCCTTGTAAACCATTATTAAAGGATGATTTGATTTCAAATGAAGAATTTTGATGTGAGTATTAAGTGATAATCAAATCTAAATAATCTTTAAGTGAAACTAGTGATCATCTAATCTTTCCCATAATAACTAGTTATTAAACTAGTATACTTGTAAGTGAGATTGATGACAAAATATGTACTCAATAATTTTACGTAACAAATCACATGCTTTCTAGTTTATATAATTAAGTACATGAAAATGAAAATTGATATTAAATCAATGCAAAAAGCATATATGCTTGGAAAATTTATCCCCATTTTTTTCAATTAATTAAGAAACAAGGCTAATGCTAGTCTAAGGAAATGGCTAAGCTATAGCCATGTGCGAGAGATAAGGGTTATAATGCAAGGAGAGGAAGTAGAAAAATAATAATGTGTAGAAGTGTGTGCATCTTAAGAAACATGTTGACATGTAATGGCCTGCGCACATGCATGCAATATCAAGGACTTAGCTGATTTTTTGAGATAGGGATAAAAATAGAAAAACGAGAAGATGGAGTGCTCCTCAAGAAATATCCATAAATAGAAAAAAACATGATGACTTAGCGTCCAAGAAAAGGATAATAAAGTACATGTAGGGAAAGGAAAAGGAAAATGCATGGAGAAGGATGATACTAGGATTAAAGTAGATAAAATCATGGAGCTATTTATAGTTCAATCTATTGTTAACACGAGATGTAAAAAGCATGCAAGCTATTGTTAAACACACATATCATTAGGAAGATGCATGTGGGAAGTGAAGGAAAATTCCTCACCCAATAAATATAGGTTGTGCTTCATTATAATTGTAACAAGTTAGTTTAAAGTTTGAGTTGGGAGTTACTTTGATATGTATTGATGTAAACTTGTTCTAAAGTCTATATATGAGTGTGCATGGTCTAACGCATGGATACATTGAGTAATATTGTAATCATCTCATTTGTTATGTAATATATTATGATTGAGATGTAACATTTTGTATGGGTTGATAAATTGAATAGCTTTGAGTATGGAGTTATTGAAATTCAGATCTTGTTAATAATTCTTTATGTTAAGTGAATTTCCTTATTATATGTGTTGCCAATTGTTTATGTTATGATAGATCTATTGAGTTGTGGAGCTTAATTGCTTCACATTAGCATGTTTTACTAAACTTTCGGATTACATAGTAATCGATGTTGGTTGGCTGACCAACATCGATCACATGGGGACTAGTATCCGTCAAGGCAAGTAGGAACTAACATCGGTTAGGGTAACTAGTGTCGGTTGCCTATGCGTGGAACTTTATATTTAAGTCATGGGAATTAGATCTAATATTTGTTGTAAAGTTGATCTAATGGTTGTAAATGCATAACTAAGGTGCCCTAAGTTTGTATATGTATAAAGGGATGAGAATTAGGTTTTAGAAGGGTGTGAATTGCATTTTTGAATGTAAGTTTCCTTGGAGAGAAAGAAAGAGTAGCTAGTGAGGAGAAAGCATTGTACATCATGTGAGGTGTGGAAGATTGTAGATATTCATTGTATTTCCTCTATAAAGCACTGAATAATAATATTGGTTATTTCTTAGTAGATGTAGCCTATATTGGGTGAACCACATTATATCTGGTTTTATTTTTTCTCTTCTTATTTTATCTTTTAGTTGAATTTAATGTTTATTGCTTGTATGCTTTAGTAGATTATAGATATGGAAAACACTTTGGTTTATGGTTTAGCCCCAAGAACTAGTATCAAATATTTTTGGGAGGTTTTGTGTGTTGATGGGATTTACTCTCGAGGTTTTTCGATTGAGTGGGAGCTTAGCAATATCGAGAAGATAAAAATACATAGTAGAGAAATTTGACTGGTTGTAACTATCAATTATGGAAGATGCGGTGGAGGATTATACGTATCGAGAGATATTTATATTTACCTTTGGATGAGAAATTAATACCTATGAAGATGGTGATAAATAATGGAAAATTCTTTACATAAAGGCTCTAGGATCTATAAGATTGAGCACGATAGTATCTGTAGCTTCTAATATAATGAAAGCAATAACCAGGTAGATTTAATGAAAGATTTAACAAACTTATATAAAAATCCAAGTGCATCATATAAAATTTTATTTGATGAAGAAATTTAAAATTCTAAAATGCAAGGTGGATCTATGTCTAATCATTTGAATGATTTTTGTCTATTGTCAATCAATTAAAATTGTTTAATATTTTGTTTGATGATGAAGTGAAAGAAAGATTATTCTTATTATTTTTGCCAAATAGTTGGGATAATTTGGTAATGGTTGTTAGAAATACAACATTTGTTTCTAATATTCTAAATTGATGATGTGGTTAGTATAACCCTGAATGAAGAAATACACAAGAAAAGTATAGGAGAATCATCATCTGGGAATTCTTGGAATGTGGAAAGAAAGGGAAGATCTAAAGAAAGATCTAAGAGCAAGAAGAATGGGAGAACAAATAATGGCATATCTAGATCCAAGGTCAGAGATATAATCTACTAGAATTGTGGAAAGAGAGGACATGCAAAGAAGGAATGTTGGTTCAAGGAAAATAAAGAGAATTTACCAGAAAAAGGTAAAGAGGAAAACATTGCAAGTGAGGTAATGCAAGATGCTCTTATTCTCTCCTTGGATAATAAAGTAGAATCATGGGTTTTAGATTCTGGAGCTTCTTTCCATGCTACCCCTAATAAGGGTTATTTTAGGAATTATGTTCAGGGTAATTTTGGACATGTTTATTTATGAGATGATGAACCATGCATGATTAATAATAAAGGTGATGTAAATCTAAAATGCAAAATGTAAATACATGGATATTGAAAGATGTGAGGCATGTGTCAAACCTCAAGAGAAATCTAATTTCTGCAAGGAAAATTAGGAGAATCTAGATGCATGGTTACATTCACAACCAAGTCTTGGAAAGTTTCCAATGGATCCCTTGTTGTGGCAAGAGGAAAGAAGGTAGGAACATTGTATTTGTCTACTGTGTTACTAATTCATTTTATGTGATATCTACTTTAGATTCAGATGAAAGCATGTGGCATTATTTGCTAAGCCATATGAGTGAAAAAGGAATACAGATCTTAAAGGAAAAGGGTAAGTTATTAGATTTGAAAAATGTAGATCTTGATTTCTGTGAGAAATGTATATTTGGAAGCGAAGAAAGTGAGATTTCTTAAAGTTGGGGCAAAAAATAAGGAGCATAAATTGGAGCTTGTTCATACAGATGTATGTGGACCATCTCAATTAGCTTCTCTTGAAGGATCCCAGTATTATGTGATTTTAATTGATGATGCTACAATAAAGGTATGGGTTTTGTATTAAGCGTAAATCTAATGTTTTTGAGACTTTTAAAGGATGGAAAGCCCTTGTGTAAAATGAAACAAATTTAAAATTAAAGTGCTTTATATCTAACAATGGTGGTGAGTACTACAACAAGGATTTCAATTATTACTATTTAGTGAATGGAATATGTAGATAAATAATGATTCCTAGAACTCCACAAGAGAATGGAGTTACAAAAAAAATGAACAAAACAATCATGGAACGTGCTAGGAGTATGAGACTACATGTCGGTTTTCCTTTGAATTTTTGGGAAGAAGTAGTAGATATACGAGTGGTATACTTGATTAACCATGGGCCTTCAAGTGCAATGGATGGTGGAATAATAAAGAAGCATGGACTCGAAAAAGGTAGATATTTCTTTTCTTATATTATTTGGTTTAGAACCTTTTTGCATGATGATAAGGAAAAAAGGAAGAAATTAGATGTTAAATCAAAGATATGTACTTTCATTGGTTATGGTTACGGTGATTTCATGATTTAGTTTTGGGATTTAGAGGATACTAAGATTGTTAAGATCTGTGACATTGATTGGAATGAAAAGAGAATGTACGGGGATCAAGTTTTGGTACCCAAGAATGAACCGGGTGAAGAGTTTTATGAAAAATATGCATTCTCTAATTTAAAATTAAAATCCACATAGACACCAGCGTTGGTCGGGTGACCGGTGTCGATTAAGAGAAATCTTGGTATTGGTTTGGTGAACCGGCGTCACCTACAGAGGAAATGGAGTTGGTTATAGGTGACCGTATCGGATCACTATCAGAGATTGTGAGGAATGTGCAATAGAGGCACAAATTGAGCCCTAGGCACCCCAAATATCAATGAGAAGGTCACAAAGGGTAAGTAGACCTCTAGAAATATTTATTATCTTATTTATTATTGATTGATAATGGTGAACCTAAGTGTTTTGAAGAAGCAATACAACAAGATACCCACATGTAGTGGGAGCATGGCATGAATGAGGAAATGGACTCCTTGGAAAAGAATCAGACATGGGATTTAGTCAAGTTGCCAACAAGTAAGAGGACATTGTAGAACAAGTGGGTTTACAAGATCAAGGAGGAAGAGGGTGGAAAGAAAAGATACAAAGCAAGGCTTATGGTAAAAGGATTTGCATAGAAACTAGGTATTGAATTTGGTGAAATATTTTCTCCTATTTTTAAAATGACTTCCATCCGTATTATTATGAGTTTAGTTACTGAGTAGAATATTTACATTTAGAACAACTTGATGTTAAGACGACTTTCCTTCATGATAATTTGGAGGAAGATATTTATATGCAACAACCACTTGGGTATGAAGTCAAGGGTAAGGAGAAACTTGTGTGCATGTTGAAAAAGAGCTTGTATGGGCTCAAAAAGCCCCAAGGAAATGGTATATGTGGTTTGATAGTTTTATGCATGAGCATGGTTATATGAAATATGGATTTGACCATTGTGTTTATTTCAAGAAGCTTAGAAATGGGAACTATATTATTTTTTACTGTATGTGGATGATATGCTTATTGCGGGATCTAGTATGTGGGACATTGGTGAACTTAAAGAAAATTTAGCTCACACATTTGCAATGAAGGATTTGGTAACTACAAAGAAAATCCTTGGCATGTAAATTCACGAGAGACATAAAGAACATGAAGTTTTATTTGTCTCGGGAGGATTATATCAATAAGGTTTTGAAATATTTAAAATGCAGGATGTAAAACACAGTAAGTAAATATATGATTGGACACTTTAAATTGAAAAATATCGAGTTTCTTACATCACATGAGGAGGTAGAGTACATGGAATGAGTTTCATATGCTTTAGTATTTGGAAGTCTTATGTATGCTATGGTTTGTACCTGACCATACATTACAGAAGTGGGAGTTATGAGTAGGTTTATGGCCATCTAGGTAAAAATCATTGGAAAGAAGTCAATGGATTCTCGGTATATGAGAGGGACATTTCCATGCACTTGTGTTATGGAGGTTTATATACTTCTTTAGGCTAGGAGAAGATATGGTGTAGATTTGGATGGTAGGGACATGTTTTCATAGTAGGTGGGATGGAAGTTAGCTAGATTTCGAGATTGTAGAAGGTTGTGGCCTTGTCTACTATAGAGGCCAAGTATGTTAAAGCTACCGAGGCTAGAAAAGAGATTATTTGGATGAGCACGTTCATGGGAGAGGCTGGGAAAGGAGAAAGAAGATTATTGTAGGTTATACTGATGTGAGTAAAAGTGTGATCCATCACGGAAAATAACTCGAGTGTTTCATTCTAGAACAAAACACATTCACTTGAGATATCACTTCATACGGTAGGTGTCTAAGGATGGGTAGCTGAAGTTGGAGAAAATTCATACTAATGATAACCCTACGGATATGCTAATGAATTTTTGGAAAAGGAGAAGATGGAGATTCACTTGTACTTTTTTTGGTCTTTGAGTTTGAGACTTGAAGAGGAAGAAAGCGATCCAAGGAAAAAGGATTCAAGGATGGAGCTATACGTGTAGTGCAACAATTTATTTCCAAGTGGGATATTTTTGAGTTGTGGAGCTTAATTTCTTCTTATTAGCCTATTTTACTAAACTTTTGGACTACATAGTAATCCATGTCAATAGGTTGACTAATGTTAATCATATGGGGAGCATTATTGGTCAAGGCAAGTAGAACTAACATCGGTTAGGGTAACCGGTGTTGGTTTCCTATAAGTGGAACTTTAAATTTAAGTCACGAGAATTAGATCTAATCTTTTTGTAAAGTTGATCTAATGGTTATAAATTCATAGCTAATATGCCTAAGTGTGTATATGTATAAAGGCATGATAATTAGGGTTTAGAAGGGTGTGAATTACATTTTTGAATGTAAGTTTCCTTAGAGAGCAAGAAAGAGTACTTGGTGAGTATAAATCATTTTACATATTGTGAGGTGTGGAAGATTGTAGATCTTCATTGTATTTCCTCTGTAAAGCACTAAATAATAATATTGGTAATTTCTTGGTTGAATTAGCCCACCTTTGGGTGAACCACGTTATATCTAGTGTTAATTTATCTCTTGTTTATTTTATCTTTTGGTTGAATTATGTGTTTATTGCTTGTATGATTTAGTAGATTATAGATTTGGACAACACCTTTGCTTTATGGTTTAACCCCAACAAGATCTTCTTGTATGAATGGTTTTTATGAATATGGTTATGCATCCTAACACCTTGATAAGAAAAAAAAGGAGGGATTAGGTGGTTGCATGTGTTTTGGGTGAGCTTTTGGTCTAGTCTATATAAAGTGCTAGCCCACATAGCTATGTGTTGATAAATTTAAGACTATATTTTGGTTCCGTTGTTAGGAGCTATTTTTGATCTATCTACCAAGATTTTGTATGCGAGATGGAATTCCAACTATCTTTGGAGAATATTGAAAATTATTTATATAACGGCCAGGATGCGTTTTCTCATAGGTATAACACTGGACCTAAATTTAATGTGTAAAATTGGGTGCAAGACAATCTCTATGACTACTCTTATGAGACTTTTTCATATTCTTCCCGGTAGAATTTTACCAATTTTTATAATAACCTCTTTCCAAACACCATAATTATGGGATTTTTTTGTTTCCCAAATTAAACATAGCCATAAAAAATCATCCACAAAATAAGATCTAAACTTCGCCATTTATAAAAATGTTAGGCAACCACCAGTTCAAAATAACTGGCATGAAAAATTCTACCATCTTATCTTTACAATTTATAGCACTGAAATATTTCAATGAATCATAATTCAGCTAAACACATAATCTGAAAATCATATAAGATAAAAATTATCTTTTTCCTTTCTTTCATAATTCATAAGAAACAATTTATTTTCCAACTCTAATCAATAAGAGAATAATTCAGATTGCTAAGAGATAACAATTATCTTTAACAAATTACAAAACATCCACTATGTCTTTTATACCAAACAAGGTTATATAAAAACATTAAACAAGTATTACTATACTAAAAACATCCATACTTGTTTATATCATCATCATATATTAATATTATGAATCATGTAAGTCATATGATCCACACCGTTATCATTTAAAGATCATATAAGCGATTGCAAAAGAGAGAAGAGTATATAATACTCAAGTTCAATCTTAATAATAATATTATTAAGAGTCATTCACGATGAGATAATATTTAAATATACAACTTAATAAGCTAATATTATCAGCCATAATCATTACCAAAATAATAATAATATTTTATTAAAGAAATGTAGTATCCTTTCATAAGGAAATAAGATTTTAAGCATTGTTTGATAATAATATTTTATTAAACAAGTGTACTTAACTATCAATGATTACCTTAACTTCTATGAATAAAACTTAAACTCTTTGAAATACAAATAAGTATTCACACCAATGAAAATCAAAGATCGTAAGCCATCACCCATATGGTGAAGGGTAAAAACACATAGTTTTCAACAACCATGAGTTAGTCTAAGGATATCAACACAATGACCGTTTTATAACAAGTTCATAAACCTTCACCATTTTGTGATTGTATGGATGAAAATTGACATGCAATCTTCAACCACACTTGACCCCTCAAGGTCATTCCAGAGCAGCCAATGTTGAATGTGTGTGGCCAACTATAGGAGGATCAGTGACTAAGATCTGGTAGTGTGATCTCCTAGTAGCCGAGTTGACAAAGGGGAGATTTAGAGGCTATGAATGGGTAACGTAAATTCCCTATGGTTTGTTTACCTAACTTGGATCTAAGTGTTGATATAGTTTGAAGTGTCCAAATTAACTAACCTGAAAATAAAAATCTATGATAATCTTGCTGAAAGAGAAACTAATATAAAAAATTACAAAACTGAAATATTACAATCACAAATAACAATTTGCTTCTATTATAAATAATTAAAATATTTCTACACTAAAACTAAACTAAAGCGAGATAACCCGGTGTGGTTATTCACCTATCTTGAGTGTATGGAAATTGAACTACCTTAAGAAGTTTTCCAAATGATCTATGATAAGTAGATAACCTCCTATAGATATTATCTCCTTCAGATCCACATGGATGGGAAGAAGAGGATCCGTCACTAAGAGGTTGTTATGAAAGATTAAAACGCTCTTATAAATTAATTAATTACTTGAAAATGAAAATAAATTGATTTCTACTCTATTTGATATGGTGTAACAATGATAAATTGTAAGAATGAAGGAAATCAAACAACAAATACAACCCAAAATTCACAAAATAGAGGTAAATCTAGTGTGTGTAGTAATTTTCCCCGAGTTTATCCCTTTCTTTCTCTGGAGTGTCCATATGAGTCCAAGGAATTTGGGAATGCAAGAACAACATTAGGAGGATGGAGCTTGAGCAATGGAAGCTTGATGGAAATCCAAATGCAATGTAGGTAGAAGAGAGATAGCACAAGAGACCAAAGCTTGGATATGCAATTCCTAGCAAGATCGTAGTAGCAATATAATGCAAGATACACAAAATTCTCAGGAATTTTTCTTGAATACAAGCATGGAATATATAGGAATGGAGGATGGGAGGTGCCTTCATGCACAAGGCAAGAAGGAGCAGTTCCAACTAATTAAATCTATTTAAAAATAGAAAGAGGAAGGAGAACCAAGCAATCAAAGATAATTTTAGAAAATTTGGCTCATGGATGCATGTAAAAAGTGAAGTTAAGTGAAGCGTCGCATGTTAAAACACGTGAAGGATTTGGAAAAAGGGCATGACCATTTGCCATGCATGGTGGTGGTTTCCGGGACCACCGCCCTATTTTAGGAAGTAGTTTTAGATCCACCGCCCAGAAGGGTGGAGGTCCCTAGCATGAAGGCTAAAACATGCGCAGAAAGAGACGGGAAGCTAGAAAAAGCATGGAAAGGCTAAGTAAGGATGTTTAGGCAACAAATATATATTGCGAATGGAAATTGGAGCTCGAACACCTTCTTAAAAGGACTGAATCATCATTGGGGACTTTTGTAACCATTTTACGATAATGTAGCACATGCAATTTTAGGTGCGTATAATGATCTATAACTAAGAACATTCTAAATTGACCATGTAATGGTCTAATATATTATAAACACTTGATAAATAGTGAAGGATAATCCAAACACAAGTTGCATCGACCATTTTGTGGTCGGAAGGACTATAAATTAACACGTATATAATGGATGAAACCATCCTAAATACGTATTGACTAGAGCAACTGCTCGGTACCCATTGATAACAAAAAGTGCACAAATCACATGGCCATAAAATGGTCTACAAAGGTCAATAAAATAAATAGTAGAGTGGTCAAACTGATCCAAAACCTCCATCAACCTTAACTAGCGGTTAAGTACTCATAATGATAAAACAAAGACCAAATATAGTTAGCGACTAAGTTCCATTTTCATTATAATGCAAAACCCACCATATGATTAATGATAAACCTACGAGTTAAATATAGAGTATACAAGGAAAATTTGTACAACCTATATATTGGCTCAAAACACAAAAGCAAACACAATTAAATGAAATATGATCAACTAGATAGTTAACCCTTTCAATAATGCCCATAACTATGAATAGAGACCATAAAATGATAAGTTATAGGCTATCGAGCTTGATCTCGATAAAAATATTCTCATATAAATCTATAACAACATTCACCATTCACTAATCGGACCCAACCCAAATGGGTGTACAAATAGCCATTAGAAATAAACCTAAGTTTTAATACAATTTCTTGAATAACATATAAATTTTATTCGCAAAATGGGTGATACCTAGAACCTTATTCACACTAAAAATATGGTCGTAAAGACCAATGGCCTATAAGACTTAACCATATGCAAGTTTAAAAACATGTTGCATTCAAATATCAAATATGTATACGTTCACGACATAGCCATGAGCCAATGCTCATTAAATCCATGACTTGCATAACAAAATCTAACCATACCCATGAAAGAGAAAATGATAATATAGAAGAGAAACTATTTTTCTCCATTTCCATTAAAATATCTTAATGTTATAAATGATAAAGATGAGCAAGAGAAGAGATTCCATGTACGTAATTTGGTTAGAAGGCTGAATATGTTTCCTTCATTCCTCATAAATCCTCCAAAGCTTTCACACAAATCAAATAGAAGAATAACCATGATTCAACACACCAACTCAATAAAATACATAACTCCTCTTATATCTCCTCCCTAAACAAGCTAGAGTTAATATTTTATTTTCAAATTCCAACAATAAGCCCGAAAAATAGCCATGATAAGATTTCATGCAGATCTCGCACGAAGGAGCCAAAAGAATAAAAGCTGGAAAATGAAAAACCAATTAGCCACTTATCTCAGTAGTGGCTTCCTCGAGAAGTTTCTTACTTCTCTCGAGGCTCTGAGAGCCTCATAAATTCTATTAAATGAAACTGCCACTAATTCTTTCCAAGTTCCTCTATCTTCTACTAAGCTAACGAGAGCGTTTGCCATATTTGGCATTTCTACCAAACCACCCTCAAATCATAGCCCTTCATTTTGGGTGGTTAAATCCATCAATGGTTGGTAATATTCCCAACGTCAAAACCCTAACTCTAATTGCCAACACATTTTTTTTGTGCACTTACCAATTTAACCAAACATTAGCTTGGGTGAAAAACATTGAACAACTCTATGGAGCTCGGTGAGGCTCGGTCAGTGGCCAACCCCAACCCCTAATCATTGTATTGCCATTTCATATGGCTCGACCATTATAAGTTCGTTTAATCATAATCCAAGACAATATTAATAACATTAATATATATACATATATATAATAATTTATACATGTATATATATAATAATTTATGCATATATATATGTGTGTGTGTGTGTGTGTGTGTGTGTGTGTGTGTGTGTCATAACATGTGTGTGTGTAATATTGTACATACATACATATATATATGTATATTTCTAGTTGTTAGGACAAATTTATTAATCGTTACAAACAAGTCAACATTATTATAAATGCTTTTAAAGGATTTCAAAATAACATTTTAAATATAAGCCCGCGACTATACCATTTTTCGCCAACAAGGGTCATCAAAATTAATCTACCATACAAGGATCGTAAGATTTATTAATTGCACACAGTTGTAGAGATGTAGATTAGTACATAAGTATAAGATCAACCAAGAAGCAACCTTACACAGAAAATCAAGCCATCACTACAATATCATAGATAATGAAACCAACATGATCAAACAAAAACATATTATTTATACATTCATCCAATCAAGTCAAACATGATAATCACACACAAAAATTTACCTACAGCTAGAAAAATATCTATTAATCCAAGATAGAATTAACAGGGTATGACATTTTTGGTAGCATACATGTAGAATAGACGTGTTTAGATTGGAAGAGAAAAAAGTGTGGAGATAGGAAGACTACCAAGCACTCTCTGATTTGGATGAGTCATGGACTAAAGTTGTAGATATTTTTTGGGAATGTGTGTTATGTAATAATACCTTGGAGTATGTAATTTTGACATATTCCTACCCATAGGAAACATAGTTTTGGTTTTTTATGCAAACCAAGAGGATCTTGTTTTCATGTGAAACCTTTAGCTATCAAGATCTTGATGGTTAAATTGGGAATGGAGAACCTACCGATGGAAAGCTAAAACCCCATTACGCATAGGGGAAGGATGCAAGAGGCCCTAGTGGAAGAAATGCGAGAGAGAGGAAATACGACTTAGGTATAATGATGCACAAAAAGGGTAGTTGGTGAGGCATTGAGGTTAAGAAGAATGATGACTGACAAAAGTGATGAGAGCCTCGTAGAAGGTGAGCAACCATAGGATCATGTCCTCCCAACATTGGGAAAGTACAATAGAGAGACCCCTTTAGCATATGATGAGAGTGAATCTAAGGAAAGGATGAGAAAAGTGGCTATACATCTAACCTAGCATGGCCACCTAGCCCTTGCGTAAGGTGTTCAAAATCTAGAGGTTATTATAGAAGAGAATCATAGTGAAGGAGAGCAAGGAGGATCTCCATGTTGGGTAAGAGATATAGGAAGGCATATTTTAATATCATCTTAGCAATCATAGTAGATTAAATATGTGCACATGGAAGTGAAATAGGTGTCGGTGTTTGGAATGAGTACTTTTGGGGTATTTTCATAGGTGCGTCAACAAGATAGAGTGGTGGAGTGCATCCTAATGGAATTAATCCTATAGGTGTAGCTATAACATAGATAGTTAGTGTCTCGGGTTTAGCGAAACCACTAGGATGTAAGGGAGTTCATCTATAAGACCACAAGTCATGATGGGAGGCTTAAGAGGATCGGGTTAGCCATTGTGTGAAGGAAAATCTAGTGGAGGTTTAGGTTCATGATCGAGCCCATTCTATGATAAGGGCCACAAAAATCTGGAAACCATTACAACCTCATCAACCATAGTAGAAAACACCTCAATTCTTCTTTGAGATGTCACTTCACTTGCCAAAGTATAGGGGTGTGGAAGATGTAGTTGAACATGTGCATAAGTGTGAGTTATTATGGAGGGATAAAGGAATAAAATCTTCTGATAGGAAGGCAAGTCAATTTTCCACCACACTTCAAGGGCATACACACAATTGGTATATAAAATATGATCCACATTAGATTGTGGTGGATTATGATGCATTATACACTACCTTTTTAGTTGAATATCACATCCCCAAGTTTTATTAAAAAAGCATTAGGACACTAAAGGACATTAATAAAGGCTTGCTTGAAAGTGTGAGGGAGTATGACATGCGATTTAAAACATTGTTTTCCAAGTTATCTTATGATATTCATCAAATACAACATGCACAATAGTTCTTAGAGGTTTTTTGACTCCTTTCGAAGGGATTTATCACATAAAACATTTATTGATTTGTGTGAGGCCTTAGAAGAACTCTACGCATAGAAGTAGTTGGGAGTGTAGATACAAGGGTAGGTAATTTTCTTGAGGCAAAAATAACACCTATGGCCACATAGTTGAAAAAAATTTTTACCAACTCAACGCATGAGACACAAGGTGGGTTATTGTGCTTGATAGTTTTTCATGCAGGAATGTGTACGTATTTTTAACATCTTGTGATATTTTCCACAAGAATTGTGATGTTTACAATTTTCCACTATTTTAGCATGTGACACAAAATAACATATCTATGTACTACAATATTTTCGATGCACATACCCATGATATATTTGAATGTTGTTTGATCGACCATATCCATGAGGAATGTGAGACTAGATTGTGACAGACCACTATGGCTAGTAGTTCTCAAGCACAAGAAGGACAACCCAAAGTAAAGGGCGCAACAATGGATCTACTGGAGTTTTAGGTGGATATCATAGTAGAGGTTGTGGTGGTATAGGAAGGTTTTCTCATGGAACATGTTATACTTATGGATCACTAGATCATTACCAATGCGAGTGTCCTAAGAATCAAATCTACATGTATTGTGGAAAGGCACACAAGGTTGAGGATTATCAGACCTCTATGAACATATGTGTAAGAATAAAAAGAAAGAAAAAGGGTGTAGGGATGATTAAAGTGGAACACGTGAAGCAAGAATAGTGGGAACCTAATAAGATAGATAATATGGAACTTTAACTTGTGTTAGTTACTTCACGTGTAGAAGTAGTATGCACGTGAGCTTCGTAAATTAAAACCCCTTATCATGAGAGAGGAGGTTATACATGCCAAGTATCTAAATGCATCTCATTAGAAGGAGGTCTATCAAGAGACCATGGGAGTTATCAAGGATTTACGAGGAGATATCTAGTGCTTAAAATAATAGGCACATGAGAGAGAACGTAAAAGAGCGTTGAAACTTTCTTAAAAGGATGTGGATAATTTGAAGAAGTTTATAAATTTCTATGATGGGAGAACATCATTGCTTTGTTGGGGAATGGATATGAGAGAAAGTACCATGGGTGGTGATTAAATGAGAATTCCATATCCTTCATGAAAATTTACTACCACATAACCATGAACATGACAAGGAGATTACGCTTGATGTAGTAATAGATGGTTAGTAAGTAACATTATTATTGACATGGGTACAGAGGTTAATGCTATGACATTGGATTCTTGGAACCAAATGGGGAGGTTGCATTCACAATCATCTTCAAATGTCGTGTACATGGAAAATGAGACAAGGTCCTTACCCATTGGTGTATTAAAATATGCCTTTATCACTATTCGGTGTAAAATTCACAGGTGATTTTGAGGTATTGTAACTTATGAGAGAATATAAATTTCCAACACTTTTATCTCATCTTTCGTGTTATGTGAATAATGCAGATCTATGGTTCAAAAAAATATATATCAATTTTGAGAACAAGGAGGTGAGTGTTGTCATACCCTTGGATGATGTGAAGTTTTCACCTTATATAGATCATATCAATGAGGAGGAGCTCAACAAAATATATGCACATACAGATGTGTGACCATGAAAACATGGAGCCATCAAAAGAAGGCATACTTCATTAGGAAGAAGCGCAATCTATTAGTGATACTACTAGTTTTTTTTGTGACAATTGGGCCCATGACACTTAGGAAATGGTAGTACGCAAGGTTAAAAGAAGAGTCACTAGGATGATTAGGTTGTGCATGATCAGGTGTTTGGGGAAGACTTAGTTACCCAGGTACACTAGAGAACAAAAACCTGACTCTTTCTTGCACACAATAAAATACCAGTGATGAAATGAAGGGAATAGAAAAAATATGATGGTCTATACATTGCATGGGAGAACACCACATTGGTGGGTGACACATAAAGACAATCTATTAGGATGGTGTGAGGTAAGGGTTTTAACAAGGTTTACTCAAAGTAACATCCCTTCACTTGTACATGAATACAATGGGAAGAATCCTTCTCTGGTGCACATCCACAATTGTGAGAGACAATGGGTGCAAAGATAAAAGCTATACCACCATCTATTTGGGTACACAAATCATACTCCACTTTGCACATATACATATGGGCATGGTATATGTATGCTAAGTTAAAGAAATAAACTACAAGTTGGTGCGACATGATGAAAGGTGTTGTTCACACCTTTGACTATTTTTCCACTAAACCCCCATACATAAAGCCTTACAGATAATGAAGCGCATCACTTTAGGAGATAACACAAAGGTAGAGTAACTTATGGTTCATCTCTTAGTGGAACTTGAGACCGAGTCGTGAAAATATATTCTAGAAATAGAAGAGACATTTTTAGGGCTCACATGGAATGAGAAAGAAAAGGGGAAGATAGTATACCTCATAGAAAATGAGGAATTTGAATATTGGATATCAAGCACATAGAGGGTATGAATGAAGTTATAAATCTATGAATGATTAGGCACGTGCATACCATGTGCTTATGAAGACTAAGAAAGTGAATATTGGAACTAAAGATGCACCTAAGGAGGCTATTATTGGAGATTATTTATCGAGAACTAGAGGTTTCAAAGGTCATTGAACTATTACATGACCTTCGAGGACTTGTTCCCAAGGGGTTATCATGAGATGAAGGTCATACATCCCTCATTATTATAAATTAAGATTAAGTTAAAACAATGTGTGTATCTAGTTCAAAATAGGCCTTATAGGATGAACTCAAACTTGTGTGAGAAGGTAAAAGAAGAGATTGAAAATATTCTTAAGTTAGTGATCATAGAGACCATTGAGGAGTCTAAGTGGGTCATCCCCATGGTAATTAGTATAAATAAGGATGGTTGGATCAATATCTATGTGATTATAGAGGTACTTAATGTTTCATGTGTCATAGATCCTTTTCCTACTCCATTTAAAGAAGAAATCTTAGAAGGTGTTGTAGGGTGTAAAATTTGTTCCTTCACTGATGGATTCTCATGGTACCATCAAGTACACATTATGTATGAGAATCAAGAAAAGACCACCTTTTCCACTAAATGGGAAATTTTTATGTATACGGTGACACCCTTTAGATTGAATAATGCGCTAGTAGTGTTCTCACACATCATTGTTTAGGCATTTTAGGACTTCATTCATAAGTTTTTGTAGGTTTATCTGGATGATTGGACCATCTATGGGATAGTAAAGGACCATTGTGATAATATGAGATTGATGTTTGAGAGATATAAATAACTTAACATTATTTTAAACATTAATAAGTGCATCTTTTCCACCCCCTTTGGTACTTATTGGGAACATCATTTGTAAGGAAGGATTGTTGGTAGACCTTACTAAGATTGCATTCATTTTAGGGCTGGAAGAACCTACTAACCAGAGTGAAGTTTGTGGTTTATTAGGGAAAAATGGTTACTATAGAATATTCATTAAGGGTTATGAAAATATTTTCACACCCTTAGAAAAATTCTCAATGCCAAAGGAAAGTTTTATTGGGGTGACGTGCAATAACAAGCATTTGATACCTTGAAGGATAAGCTTACCACTACACCTATCTTGTGCTTTCCTTTGTATAAAAAACCTTTTCATATCCATGTAGATTCCTTTGGCATGAATATTGGCATAGTATTGCAACCAAGAGAGGGAAATGTGGATCATCCCATATGCTTTGCAAGTAGGAAGTTGACACTAAAGTAGCAAAATTATACAAAAATGGAGCGTGAGGTGATATCCATGATTTATGTGCTTCACAAGTTCATATAGTAATTATTGGCCACATTATTTATCTTATATACGAGATCACATGGTATGGAAGTACTTGGTCAACAAACTTGTTTTACAAGGGTGTATCTTCTAATGGATACTTATTTTTCAAGAATTTGACTTCACATTTGTAGTAAAGCTAGGAAAGAGCAACTTGGGACATGGCACTTGTCAAGAACCAATTGCGGAGAGGATACATAGAGCATTGAGGACATTATTCATGATGCACAATTGTTTATATTGAACCACACACCATCTAATTTAGAGGACGTACCAATATTTTTATGCACAGGATTAACATCAGAAGGGATGAAGACATTAGAAAAGAAGAAACTTGTTATTTAAGCTACACCATATCATCTCATTGAAGGATACTTGTATAAAATGCGAGAGACGAGGTCTTGCACATATTTTTTCTAGAACATGAGTGTGACTCCATCATAGAGGAGGCTCATAGAGGCATAATAGGAGCACACTATCTAGGGGATGCAATTGCATGTAAGATCCTATTAGATTGCTTATGGTGGGAGATGTTATATAAGGACAATAAGGATTTTTTCAAAGCATGTGATCACTATTAGAGAATTGGAAAGCTTGGGAATAGAGATGAGATTTCATTGAGGCCTATAGAAATCTCATATCCTTTTGAGAAGTGGGCCATTGATTTTGTAGGACCTATTGCACCACCCATGTTTAGGAAAAAGATCACTATATCATCACATGCATTGATTACTTAACAAGGTGAGGGGAGGTTGTTCCTAAAAAATATTACATAGTGACAACATCAACAAGGTTCCTTTGGGAAAATATCATCAGCAGGTATGGATGTCCATTGAGCCTAACGAGTGATAGAGGGACTCATTTTTTGAATGATACTATTAGAATTTTTTTGGAAAAGTTTATGGTGGCACACCATAAGACTACCCCCTTATCACCCTCAGGATAATGGAACTATTGAGGCTTTCAACAAGATATTTGGTTAAACATTAATGAAGATATGTGATGTTAGAAGAAAGCATTGGGATGATAAGGTATCATTCATTCTTTGGGCATACATGACAACCTATAAATGGTTGAATAACACCACACCCTTTAAATTGGTTTTTAGCAAAAAATTTATATTACATGTGGATTTTATGTCTCCATCCTTACACGTATTATGCATATAGGAGGATTGGATGATGAACATATAGTTGATGAGTGCATTAAAAAATTGATGTAATTAGATGAGAGGTATTCCATTACGCATTGGAGTTAGAAGACATAAAAGGTAAAACATAGGGCTTGGCATAAAAGACACATCAAGAACAAGTATTGTTATCTAATTTTTCCCCTTAGGAAAAATTGATCAAACATGACCCTACACAGGAGAAAATCAAAGGTCGGTTCAGTCCTGTGAGCTCACATTCGATCCCAAATTCAAGGGGTGGGTGGGATCAAAAATGGAGGAAAGGTTAATGAATAGGGCTAAACAACGTTAAAGGAGATTAGAGTCTCAAGGAAGAAAATAAGAGAAAGGGCTCAAAGTTTTGGACTTCACATACGAGTCGACTTGGTGTGAGCAACGAGACTCATGGAAGGTGCCACGTGTCGGACTCGATGCACCTTTAAGAATAAAATCCAAAGGTGGTCCCTAAATGAGTGCAAAGATTCCACGTGTCTAGGTTCAGATGTAGTGCTCTCGCCAAAAAAAGGGACTTAGCCAAAAAATGAAGAAAGAGGAGTAGACCCACTAAGTGTAACAAGGTCAATGGAAGCCTCCACATGCCTCATCGATGTAACTTCAAATGTGTGACCCAAAGAAAGAATCTTAAATGAGAAAAAACCATCCACATGTCCTAAGTATCTGAAAGTTGTAATGCCCGTAGCGAAAGTCAAAGGACCAACGGAATCCTTCACGTGTCGGCTCGGCACAACTTCAAAGGAAGAATTAAGAATGAGTTCCCAAATTAGCATAGGCTCTCCACGTGTCCAAATCCCCAAAAGGTAGAGCCAGCCATTGAAAAGTTAGAGCAAAGAAGTAGAGGAAGAGGGTCCCACGTGTCTCAACGACGAAACTTAAAGGTAGAACCAAAAGCAAGGACCCCAAATGTGCGCGAGAATCACCATGTGGTCGAGTCTAAAAAAGGGACACTAACCATTAAAAATTCTAAGCTTGGGATAGGCCATGTCATGAAGCCTCCATGTGTCAATTGGGTGCAACTTTAGGGGCATGATACAAAGGCAATCTCTAAATGAGTGTTGGCCATCCACGTGTCTCGGGTAGAAAAATGTCTCTACCAAAAGGAGGCGAGAATACAAAGGAAATAGAGCAGTAGCGTGCAGATGACACCACGTGTCGGCTCGATGCAACTTCGGGAGTGAAAAGAGGGGGAAAATCTTAAGACGTGCGGGGCTGCCATGTGGACCTTGCGCAAATAGACCACAAACCCAAAGTGCCTTCAGACGGCCATATCTTTCTATTGGAAGCTCAGATTTGAGTGAGATAGGACATTTTGGAAAGCTCTCGATGCTTGCTTCTCACCTACCACTATTAAGGATTTAGTCTGCCATTTTGAGGTTATCAAGTATCCCACCTACCATTATGATGAAAATGGGCCTCCTTTCTTTCCTAGAAAGGGACATCGATGGGGCATGGGTATTGCAACAAGACCCATAATTGTTTAGGGAACTCATTGCCCCTTTTGGGGTAGTTGGATAAGAGTCTAGATCTCTTCTACACCTCCTTCTCTAATTATTCCTATATATTATGGAAGGGGAAATTTCTAAGGGTTCGAACACTCTTGCTTTGTGCCCCCCTTCTTCTCTACCCTATAGGTGAATTCGTGGAGTTTCCAAGCCTCCCATTCAAATTGCAATGCAATCTTTCCTCTTGGCCATTGTAATGGACTATATCAAATCTTTGGAACAATAGTATAAGTCTGTGGATGATTTCAACCCTCTCTTATGTTCATTGTATCTTCCTAATCTCTCATTACTAGTCTTGGTTATCTGTGCATGGTAGTTGTTTTGTGTTTTTATGGTTTGTGTTTATTGCAAAGTAGATGTTCATCATTCCTTTGGTGCATCACCTCTATTAGATTAGGTTTAATTTATTGTATCTCCTTACCCCGTCCCCTTGGCATATTAGAGTAGGATTTAGAATAGACCCTCTGCAATATGAATGTGTGCATCTAAACAGAGGAATAGGAGCTGGCCTTCATCCGGAGAGTTTCCCTAATTCACAAAGTCCCACACTTTGGGGGAAGCTCCATGTTATGCAATCACATTGAGAGTCTTAACCCATCGAGTGTAGCAAACTTTAGGGGTGTTGTGATTTTGTACTAACAAGTATTTTATAGTTTGAAATATGATATTATTGTATGACTCAAGTTTTCACACCATCCAGGAAGTTCAAAGTCCATTGGTTGGGACCCTTTGTAGTGACCAAGCTAATAGAATCAAGCACATGCCAATTACAGATGTTGGATGTCACCATGTTCCCGGTTACTTTAAAGGAGTAGGCTAAAGCCCTACTATAAATAATCTAGATTTATGTTTGTAATAAGTAGTATTTCCATTTAGATTAGATTTCCATTTCATGCTTTGTTTTTCTTATTTTTTTGTAATAAGTGTATTCACACACATGAGTTGATTATAATATGTTAAGTGGATATGTAGAGGACCACATATAATTTTAGTTTTGGGGTGAAATAGTTTTGAAGGAACATAAAAGATACTATGTGATCTTTGGTACATTTGTTGGATTTTGTACATGAGTGCACACAACGATATAAAAATAAAGGTGATTGATAAAAAGGTATTTGGAGAGTGCAAAATTAATTAGAAGTGTCCCAATTTATCAAGGATGATGGTGTTAGAATTTTATGGAATTACTCATATATTTAAAACCCCACTGCAGATGCCACATAATGTAATGTAAGGAAGGCAATAGTAGGATAAACTAATTCATGTATGGCGTAGAGGAAGATGGGTTATATCATAGGGAGGTACGTGCAAGGATGAATATAGACTTGAAAAGTAGCCATGTGCCAAAAGGTTATGAATATTGTGCATGGAAGAAAACAAGAAAAAGTGTAGAAAAAGGAAAAAGTGCATTTAAAATTTTTGATTTGTGGTAGGTGAGGAGAAATAAATGAGATAAAAATTTGGAAAAATATAAAAGGGGGTGGGTGGAATTTATTCTTACTTTTCTTATTGATCAAGCGTTTAAAAGAGAGACAAAGTGTGAATTTTATATGAGTGCAAAGATCTTTTGTGGAGGAGAAAAATAACACAAACCAAATCAAAATACACATGGTCTAAGTTGGGAGCTATTTTAGTATATGTAAGAGCATCAGGAGAAGGTGAAGAGGTAGGAGATGCACAAATGTTGGGGTTTGAGGGTTTGAATTCATAGAGTTGTGGTTTTGGAGAAAAGTGGAATTTGTAGAGGTTAAGTTGTAGAATTATGGAATGGGTTTATAGATTACGAGACCAGGAGCAAAAAGTTAGACAAGAGTAAGTACTTGAAAGGTTTACACTTAAAGTCGAGGCTCATAATTTGAGTTAGTTATTCCACACCTAGACACATGATTTCTACAAGGTTTAGGGTTTTGAGAATTTTTGAGGTCAAGGATGTTAAAGGGAAGAAATAATGGCAAAGAAAGTAGCCACTATGACACAATCACCTAAAGGACAGGTTTAAGGAAAAAAAAAGAAGCCAAATATTGATGATGTGCTAAAGGAATGGTTCTCGAGATGCGATATCATAGTGAGGTTATAATATGGTAGAAATGGGATTCATAATTAACAAAGTGGAAGATAAGGTAATGTCACCATCACTTAGAGGCCCATTAATGGGAGATAAATAAGGTTGTGATGAAAAAATTGGACCAGGAGGACTAAGGAAATGCAACTAGTATATGATGACACCGTGAAGGACTTGGAGAGCACTAGAGTCCTCCAACTATATGAATTTTCCTTTCTTTAGAAATCCCAAAAAACTATACCATTGGCTCATGTCACATGTACATGAGGGTTTCTTCTACTTTTTGGGAGAATAATGCACATCAGCGTGCAACTAATCGGAAGGGTAACATGCATGCATAGTTCGGGCATTGAAATTGAGAAGGTCTTAGATGATGATGATGGAGTTGAGGCCATAGTGAATACATTTAATTATCAATGGGGAACCACGTAATGGATGTCATGATCATCAATGACCAGGTATAGGAGTTGCAACACACACGGTAAGTGATTAAGAAAAATATGAATGATATAAGTGATTAATCTAATTGTTATTGTAGCAATAGATGATTAAATAATTAAGTACATAAAGTAACTAAGAAAACTAAGTTATAAAATGTGAAACCCTAGTAGTAAAGAAGGATAAAATAACTAAGTTTTTTCATAAATATCAAAAGGTGCACATAGTTATAAAAATAGAAAATCTAAAGCACAAACCTTTGTCATACTAAAGCTCATGAAAATGTAGATACGGAGGAATATACTAGACAGAGAGGTGGTGAAAAGGGCGAGGGTACATGTGGGCGCTAAAACCATTAGTGGGCACTCTTAACTAAAGAAAAATCATAAAACCATCTTTCACTTTGGTCATGAGGTGTTCATTTTCCTTTTCCTTTGGTTTCTAATAGGTTGCACAATATTCACCAAGGTTGTTAATAACTTGCAATAAAAGATTGAAGCTGCAAAACCCTCACAAGTGCATCAAATCCTAATAGAAAACGAATGCAAATGAGGGATCAAACTATCCTCGAGTTTTCAAACAAGTGAAATTACGAATGAGAATCGTAATACATTTCATATCTAATATAGTTCTATGTGTGTGTGTGTGGAATCATTCCCTAGGTGGCTCTTGTGTGTGTCACACTCGATAGCGATCAAAGTAGCTAGATGTAAGAAAATGTAATATATGTGTGCATAGAATAGAATAGAATTCCCCTCTTATGAAGTGTATGTAGAAATGAAGTCATTTTCCATTAAATGTTGCTAAATATCCTTTGGATGTAACCTTGGGTGGTGATAGCTAATGTTTGGTGCTTGGTCCTTTATTATGATTACATAACTTTATATTTATATGATTCCCTTGCTTGAATTTAATTATTAACCCGAAAAGTATGACTACCAAAAAGATAAGATTCTTAAATGGATAGAAAGGACCCAAAAGATGTGAACAAAGTATAAAGAGGTTAGGGCATCTAGAGGGTACAAGACCATCTAAGCACTCGGCATCCTAGCTGGGCACCAATGTCTAGAATGAAAAATTTCAAGGTATGCAAATAAATACAGAGCTAGAAAGAGTGCAAGACCAAAAGTGATAATGGAAAGAAATAAAAGATGGCCAAGGACATGGGTTAATTAGTAATTTTATTACTTAGGAATCATATGAATAGTAGTATGCAATAAAGACTAGATAATTACCCAAAGTGTGTGATTTTGTGTCTACTTTTACCCCACTTTATGTTGTTGAGAAAATATTGATAATATAAATTAGATAAGTGATGCGTACACTGATAATTGTGTAGATTGATAGTGAAAGTGTGTTGAGAGAAAAGGAAAAGCATGGAGTGATAATAATGTGGAGAGTGGAAAATAGAGAGGAGAAAGTGAAAAAGTGATGATGAATGATTTTCCTAGGGCGGAAAAACATGTGTATATGTTGTTGTTGTTCCTATTGTTGATTTGGATGGTGGTGCGATTTTTGTTTATTATGTAGGATGATGATGACTACCGCTTCTCATAAGAATGAACCTATAAAAGAGAAGAATGAACAAGTAGTCAAATACATGTGTATATGAGTAAAACTCATGTAATAAAGTATGTAAAATATGAAAATATGATAAAGGAATATGTGCAAGTGATCTATGATGAGGAAAAGAGTATAAAAAGGATCTTATAGATGATGTAAAAGAACAATTATTTTGGGTGATCTCATGCAGTTGTGTAGAATGTGAGTTTTTCGAGTGATCTCACACCAAGAAATGGAAGAAGTGTAGGAAGAAAATTATGGTTTCATCCTGTAACCTTTAATTGTTTCCCAAAGAATGGAACACCACTAGAGATGGTGTCTAAAAATTTGATTTGGTTTGACCAATTTCGATCCAATGTGAAAGAAGAAAATGTTGTGAGATGCATGTATGTTGAGTGTTAAGGATTGTATACCTTGTAAAATTCCTTGTGAGAAGTTTTGTAGACTCTATTGCACTAAAGAACGTTGTGTAAATGCCCCTGGTCACAAGTGTCTATGAAGAATCAAGGTGCCCAAGAACTACTCTCTAAGGTTTGGGCAGCTTTGGTTTCTTTGATGTGGTAAGGATCCAAGTCAAGTTCTTAGCCCTACTTAATATTGATGATTGTATTGTACCAATATTGTACTATGTTGAACTATGATTGTAGACTATTATATGGGGTGACTGATTCAACCAAATGATTCCCCACTTGTTTGGGGTACATGCAATATCATTGGAGTATGCATCCCAAGGGAGGACTGACCATGGTGTGGAAACTATGCCATGTAGTGGGGGAGTGTGCTTGGTAGAATCCAAGGCACACAAAAACAAGTTCCTAGGAAATAATTGTTAGTACAAGAAAAACATGCATCTAAAATGTAATCTAGTAAAGAAGAAAAGAATGTAATCTAAGACACAAGAAGAAACATACACAAGAATAAAATGTAGACTACAAAAATGGGACATCACTCATGATGTCACAAGATAGTCAAGTGACTAAGCCAAAATTAGAAAAGTGTGCACACAAAACAAAGGGCACATCCACGTAAAACAATGGAAAACAATGATAAGCAAAAGAAAACAATGTAATAGATAACCCTAGAAGCAAATAGTCCTATAAAATAAATGATGCACATGAAGCACTGTTAGCATGTTAGAGAGATAAAAATTATGTCAAAGTGTGTATAATCGATAAATTATTGGTTATGAAAAAAAATAAAATAATAACACCTATAGTGTATGGAATTGGATGCCTCAAAGAGTCGTTATGGGACTAGTAAGAGGAATTGTGCCAAACATTCATGTTGCATGTATATATCTATAGAATCTATGATAACCACTATAAATCAAGTGAACACGCATGTGTATATGGAAAAATATAATGACATACAAGATATCTATCTAGCATGTGTAATAAAATGTACATGTAACAAGTAAATGTAAAAAAGACTAAGTGTGACCAAGATATGCATCATGTTATGGATGAGTGGGATGGAATGGAATGCAAAGTGAATGTGATAGGAGCCGTGTGTCCCTCAAGTGAGTGTGGATGTGTATACATGGGATGAGGTTCATTTATACATTTCCCCTTAGCATCAAGAATGACCCTCAAAATAAGAGTGCATCATCGGGAAATGGTTTGAATTGTGTATACAAAAAATATGTGATCGTCAAATCTCAAAGCATAGAGTGAAAATGTGTGAGTAAATGAGTGATTGATTTAATGCATAAATGTGATGAGGTCCATTTGAGAAGTATAAAATCATCATTCGAGTATGGACCACAAAATTAGAGTGTGGCATAGGGTAGTGAGCATTTTTTATTGTGTTTGAGAGATGTATGTAACGTGTTGTGTTTGCTTTTAAATGTATCACGTGTGTAAGATGTTGTGAATTTGTTTCTTGTGTTGAATTGTTGTGAAAGATTATATTTTATATTATGTTGTGTGTTGTGTTTATTTTGCATAAGAGAGGAAGGTGTTGTGAATTTTTGATTATATAGTAGGTTCGCATAAGACAAAGGTGTTGTGAGAGCGCCCAATGTGTGGTGTGTTGTAGATGTGTAGATTGTATAATATTTTTGTGTTGATTGCACATAATAAATATGTTTCATGTGATGTAAGAAAGATATGTCATGAAATTGTTAAGTGTGTACTAGGTTGTGAATATGTTGAGCATGTTATTATATGTTGTGATTATGTCAAGATTATTGTGTTGACAATGTGTGCAAAATATGTGTTGTGGTTTTGTTGAGTTTGGATTAATAGAGACATGAGGAGATTGTATTTTTTATTAGATTAGGAAAAAAATAGGGATTGGCTCCAAGGGCTAGTACAAAAGAGAGGAACACAACCAGAAACAAAATAGGAAAAAAACCAGAAAGGGGTCCCAGAAAGATGAGTTAAATAGGCTTAACTCTTACATTACAGGATCTGGACCCCAGAGAGGAAAAAAAAGACCTAAAAGCAACAAGACACCACAGTTCACCAGTAGTCCACACACAGTTTAGAGAACAAAAAACCTCCGCAACAAGCAAAAAACCACCGGAGGCCCAGGCCAGAGCAACAACCATCCTGGATTCTAGTACCACCTACTCCTCCTCCGAGATACTTATGTGAAGGTTGAATCTCCTCCTTTTATTTTCCCCTTCAATCCCCTCCACTCTATCAGAAATTTAACCTGAATCTCTAGCTCCTTCATTCTGTGTTTTATCTAGACTTGATCCACGACCATCTTCTTCAAAATGTTGATGATATTTAGAATGGACTCCCTTTGCCCCTCATTCGTGTCCTCCATGGCTTTTAGGACCCCTTCTAAATACAAAAAATCTTCATGCTCCATTCTTCAAATATAATGGGGTCTCCCACACATTCATTCTTCCTCGAAGTGTTGGCTTCCCCAACACCACCCTAATTTTGTCTTTATCTTTCTCATTCCCCCAGAGGATACCCTTACCTGCTTTCATTTTAGTTAGACACTCCATAAGAGTAATATCATCTTCCTGGCTTGCTCCTCTAGGGCCGTTATCAAAGGATAATCTAGAATTGGCTTGCCATTCTCAACCAGAAGAAGAATCAGGCCCTCATGGAGGGGTAGCTCATCTTTCTCATTCTGGAAAGCCATCAACAAATTTGAAAGAGAGGTGGCAAGAAAAAAGGGAATACTAACCATAAACTTGTGACGGAACATGTTGAGGAAGGTCATGTGATGGGTATAGATTTTTCTATACTTACCCTCCAGCGTAATATATTTCATAACTTGAAGGAAAACATCCTTCCAAACCCTAGGAATGCATGAACGTGCAATGCCATCCATGAAGAAGTAACATGTCTCCTTGCCAACGAAAAATCAATCAATCTCGAGGTCTCTATGGGTTCTTTCCTTGTAGATATTTAACCCTTCCATCTTCATATCAGTCACCCTAGAAATATTGGACTCGAGACCTCAACCTCCACACATGTGATAGTAAAAACCCCCTCTTTCCAAGATTTTCCAAAGTCCTTTGATAGAGAGTGGGTCATGACCATGTAATTTAGCAATATAATTGCTAAATCCTCCAACTTTAAGCTTGTTCCAAAGATCCTAGTTACTCTCCTCCATGTTCTAACTGGTGGGTTCCACTTGAATCCTATCTCCACCCATCTGCACGTTGCCAAAGTTTCATCCCAACAAAATATTTCCACAACCAACAAGTTGTTCACCCTATCAAAGGTCGAACAAAAACAATGCTTTTGTAAAAGCTAGCATGGTACCTAGAATACTTTCCCCGCTCATGCTAGCATCATTTATCCTAGTGCCTTCTATCCTTAATGATTTCATCATTAATATTAGGGGTAATCTCTCTCCTTTGCACCAAATTTTGTACTCATTACTAAGGACTCCCACATTGGCCATCTTGTCCGCACATTTATTTCCCTAACTCAAAGTATGATTGATAGATATCTTATCAAAATACTTAAGTAATTTCTTGATATCTTGAATGATGTTTTTTAACGACCAATTGATCTTACTCCTATTGAGGAGAGAATTTATAAAAATTAAGGAGTCACCTTCAACTGGATGTCCTTAAGGCCTTTTCCCTTAGCAACCAAAATACCCAATATGAGGAGATTATATTTTAATATGTGAAGTATGTATTATACGGTGTGTGACGTTCATATGTGTAGGATGCCCTCAACATTCAAGTGTGAACCTAGCATGAGAGTGTGTTATTGGGTAATGATGATACGAGTGTGTATTAAGATGTGTTTGAAATTCTAGATGTGAGGTGATGAGAATATAAGACATGTGTTGATGCTAGAGGGGGAGAAATAGGTACGATGCCACCCCAAGTGTATGATCATGAGTGTGTTATCATTACCCCGATAGATCTTTAACCCTTCCATCTTCATATCAGTCACCCTGGCAATATTGGACTCCGAGACCTCAACCTCCACACCGCGGATAGTAAAAACCCCCTCTTTCCAAGGCTTTGCTGAAGTCCTTTGATAGAGATGGGTCGTGACCATGTAATTTAGCAATATAATTGCTAAATCCTCCAACTTTAAGCTTGTTCCAAAGATCCTGGTTACTCTCCTCCATGTTCTGACTGGTGGGTTCCACTCAAATCCTATCTCCACCCATCTGCACGTTGCCAAAGTTGTCATCCCAACAAAATCTTTCCACAACCAACAAGTTGTTCACCCTATCAAAGGTCAAACAGAAACAATGCTTTTGTAAAAGCTAGCATGGTACCTAGAATACTTTCCCCCACTCATGCCGACATCATTTATCCTAGCACCTTCTATCCTTAATGATTTCATCATTAATATTAGGGGGTAATCTCTCTCCTTTGCACCAAATTTTGTACTCATTACTAAGGACTCCCACATTGGCCATCTTGTCCGCACATTTATTTCCCGACTCAAGGTATGATTGATAGATATCTTATCAAAATACTTTAGCAATTCCTTGATATCTTGAATGATGTTTTTTAATGACCAATTGATCTTACTCCTATTGAGGAGAGCATTTATAACAATTAAGGAGTCACCTTCAATTTGGATGTCCTTAAGGCCTTTTTCCTAGTGAAACCAAAATACCCAATATGAGGAGATTGTATTGTTAATATGTGAAGTATGTATTATATGGTGTGTGAGGTTCATATGTGTAGGATGCCCTCAAAATTCAAGTGTGAACCTAGCATGAGAGTGTGTTATTGGGTAATGATGATACGAGTGTGTATTAAGATGTGTTTGAAATTCTAGATGTGGAGTGATGAGAATATAAGGCATGTGTTGATGATAGAGGTGGGGATAAATAGGTATAATGCCACCCCAAGTGTATGATCATGAGTGTGCTATCCAATGAAATTAAAATATGAATTTCCTCCTCCACGATATGACAGAGATAAAGGTATGTGACCATACTCTAAGAATGGTGATGTATGAGAAAAATGTTGTATCGGTGAATGTGCATGAGACCTAGGAGATAATAGAGACCTAGGTGAAAGATATTGTGAAGGTGATGTGCACATATAATAAGGATACCATTGAGGTGATTAATGTCTATGTGATTGATTTTTGGAGACAATGCAAACCTATGCGTAGGTGAGCATGGAGGCGATGAACACCTATGTGCAATGAATGAGGAGGTGAATTATGCCTCGATGAAGGAGATGCCCAAATTATGGATTGAGACTGATGTGGTGGACTAGCATAGTGATGATACCATGTAGGTGGTGTGAAAACATGATAGCTAGAGTAGATTGTGCTTTAGGTTTGATAGGCCTCGAGGACCGAAATTCTCTAGCTAATATAATGTAAACCTCAAGAGGGGTTGTGACCATAGTGTATATGGTGGAACACCATTGATAGAAACAAATTTCTTGTTATGAATGAATTTCATACATAAATGGGTCATGGAAATGATAGCCTTAGTTGTGCGTATCCAAGAGAGACCTAATAGTATCTCACACCCTTTCACTCTGGTGCCACAAGAAAAGGCACAAGTGTAGTGAGAGGACCGATAGTGACCGGAAGTTTGACAACACTATATGATTTTGAAATTGGATATGAAATTTGTGATAGTGGATAGCCAATAGCAACAAGGAGTGCAATAAAACATACGTTGATGTGTCATGATGGATCAACTCTAATGTTATTGATAGAAGTGGATCCAATAGAAGCACTAATGCATAAGTGATCGGAAAAAAATGTAAATTGATCGGAAGATAATGTAGTGTGATAATCATAATCGAGAAAGTGATGAGTGGAGGAGATGTCTCGATGAGAAACAAGAAAATAAAGATCCCTTGATGTAGGAGGAGGAAATGCATGATATGTATGATTATCGAGGAATCAACCACTTTTTTTCATGTTTCGAACAAGATTATTAAATATCTTGAGCTTATGATTTTCATTGATGGGTATAGAAGTCATGGGCTGGAAGCTCAATTGTATTATTATTGATAAGATCTTGAATGAGATCGTGGAGTTTAAACAACGATATGTAGAATTCTGATGCATTGATGATAATCACTTCTAAGTTTTTCATTGTAGTTATAACCTTTAGGATGAGATGGATCTAGATTTAGTGGAGGAGGAAGCGTAACAATGTTGCTCTTGACTAGTTATGGTAACATTATATGTGGATCTATAATTAATTATGTGTATGTATGCTTAGGCGGCTACCATTTAAGTTCATTATTATTAGAGGCATCATTGACAGTGATTTTTTGATTTAGTAGGTTTGATTGATTGCTTGAAAATTGATTTATTTTAAAATCATGTAGAGGATGAAGCTTGTTCTTGATATGTACTCTTACCTATAGATAAGAGTTTAGTCTCATGATGCTTAAGAGTATGACATATTTGATTGAATGATGGAGATGTATCTAAGAGAAAAATCTCCTAGAGAGGTGGAAATAGAATTTGAATGATAATATCTTTAATCTTAGAGTCTGCACACACATTAGACATCTTAGCTAAGTTTTTTTGTATCATAAGACATAATCCGCTAGATGTTCATTAGATCCTTGTTTAAGTTGCATAAGTTGAGCATATGAGATCTTAGAGCTGATATTAATAGAAAAATGAGTGAGAAAATAATTGGTTAGATGTGTGATAAATATTACTTGGTGGATAAATAGGTCATAAGAACAATGCACCACATACTAATAATGAAGACTAAGAGGGAAGATCTTAGCTAGAAGAATATGATCATCCATAAAATCTAGACATGCCACATGAAATGCTCGTAGATTCTCTTGTGGGTCACCATGCCCATTGAAAATGGGAAGCTTGGGGGTGAAAAATTAGGAGGATGTGGGTAAGTGGAAATGGTGGTTGTGAATGAGGTGTAAAGTAATAAAGTAGAATCCAGATATGGATAAGCGTGACAAGTAGCCCTCTGCAATTGTATGATTTGAACTTGGAGATCTTGGTAAAGAGAGGCTAAGTATTGAGTGCTAGTGAAAAAAACCTGGTGTACATGAGAAAAAAGAGGTGGAGTGAAATGGTTGGTGGGAGTAGAAACAGAAATAGGAATAAGAGAAATATGTATAAGAGTAGAGGCAAGTGGTTGAGTGGTAATGGAAGTGGGGATGACGGTGGAAGAATTAATCTCCGCGATATTTGTGGCTTCCTTATGAGCATAAAATAAAATCAATTATAATTCCTATGAATTCTCAATGATATGATCATTAAGGTATTTGAGATGGGATTCAATGAATTCTCTATAAGATTGAGCCATATTGATAAGAAAATAAAATCCCTAATGATTAAGAAAAATATGAATGATATAAATGTTTAATCTGATTGCTATTGTAGCAGTAAATGATTAAACAATTAAGTACATAAAGTAACCCAAGAAAACTAAGCTATAAAATGTGAAACCCTAGTTACAAAGAAGGGATAAAATAACTTAGTTATTTCATAGAGATCAGAGAAGGTGCATATAGATATAAAACTAGAAAATCTAAATCATAGACTATCATATTGAAGATTAGGAAAATGAAGATATGGAGGAATATATTGGAAAAAGGAGCCTGGAAAGGGGTAGGGGTGCCTATGGGCACTACTGGACTAGCAAAGTGGGAACTCGATGACTACGAAAATGATCAGTAAAACCATCTTTCACTGGTCACAAGGTGTTCATTTCCTTCGCCTTTGGTCACTAGTAGGTCACACAATGTTCATCGAGGTTGTTGATAGCCTCTGATAAAATATTGACATGCAAAACCCTCACAAGCGCATCAAATCCCAAAAGTAAAAGAATACATATGATGGGTTGGATTATCCTCAATTTTCAAACAAGTGAACTTACGACTGAGTATTACACTAAATTTTAGACCCAATGTATTTCTATGTGTGTGTTTGTGGAATCGTTCCTAGGTGGCTCTTTTGCATGTCTCACTTAATAGTGAGAAAAGTAGCTAGATGTAAGAAAATGTAATAGATGTGTGTATGGAATATAATAGACTTCCCCTCCTATAAAGTGTATGTAGAATTAAATTCCCTTTCCCTTGAATGGATGTTAGAATGGATACTTGAATGCTCTTGAATAGCCTTTGGATGCAACATTAGGTGGTGATAGCTAATGTTTAGTGTTTAGTCCTTTATATTGATCACATAACTCTATATTTATATTATTCCCTTACTTGAAGTTCATAATAAACCCCAAAAAGGCTGAATACCAAAATGATAAGACATTCAAATTACTAGAAAGGACCCAAACAATGTGAAAAAAGTATAAAGAGGTCGGGGGCACCTAAAGGGGATGGGAGTTTTGGAACCGCGTCATGGCTGAGCTCCAGTGTTCAAGATGAAAAATATTGAGTTATGAAAATAAAGACTAAGATATAAAGATTGTAAGACCAAAAGTGACAATAGAAAGAAACAAAGATGGACAAGGGCATGGGTTAATAGTGTGTTTCTTAAGTAGGAATCATATGAATAGTAGTATGCAATCAGTGACTAGATAATTACCCAAAGTGCATGATTTTATGTGTACAATAAGTTATAAGTTGGGAACATAAAAATATGGACACAAGTGAACAAAAATGGTTGTACATAGGGCATAAAATGGTGTATAAAATCATGTACAACATTGTTGAAGGGATTATTGAAGAAGAAAAGGTTCAAGTACTCAAAGGTGAAAAAATAACATAGGGCGCCATCTTTTTTTATATTTTATGGGAGATAAGGGTTCCATATGGACCTAAGGACAAAGTGTGGGTATACTCGGTAGAGATAAATTACCCCACATAAAGGTTTTGCATAATATACATGAAACATAGCCATAATATATGCATATAAACTTCAGGTGGATAAATGCTACAAACGAATGCACAAAATATTAGAGAATGAGTGGCACTTACCTAGGAGTT